>RJWK010050614.1:0-16223 GCA_004363435.1 Platanista minor | reverse complement strand
TCGTCCTCCTCCTCCTCCTCATCTTCCTCATCGTCCTCCTCCTCCTCCTCATCTTCCTCATCGTCCTCCTCCTCCTCCTCCTCATCTTCCTTGTGCTTCTCCTTCTCCTCCTTTAGCCTCTGCTCTTCATCTTGCTTGTCCTTCATTTGTTTTTCTGCTACTTTCATAACACCCCATGTCTCATTGCCAAACTCCTCAGCATATGCCTCATTGTTGGTGATGAGGAAGTTGTCAAAGATGGTGCCAGACTTGACATGCCAGAGATCCAAGCCCAGTACAGCAAAGTTTTCATAGGCGTAGATGTTGCTATCAGGGGAATACTCAGGGTCGTCCATCTCTGGGTAGATCCAAGTGCCCTTGTAATCTGGGTTGTCAATCTGCTGGGCCTTCCACTCACCCTTGTACTCTGGGTTCTGAATCACTGTTGGTTCCCATTCTCCATCCATCTCCTCATCCCAGTCCTCAGGCTTCTTAGCATCAGGGTCAGGGATGTGCTCAGGCTTGTCCCAGTCCTCAGGCTTGGAGTCTGTAGGGTCATCTGGAAATAGCTTCATGTAGCCGCCCCCACAGTCGATGTTCCATTCGTGTTTCACGGTGAACTGCACCACCAGTGTATGACCCTTATTGCTAAAGGGCTCGAATCTGGCCGACAGAGTGTAAAACCGGGCACCCTGGCTTGTCTGCAGCCCTTTATCTTTCTCCTGGTCACCATAGAACTTGCCGGAAGTGAGAACGAATTTGCCAAAATCCGATTTGTGTTTGGATTCGATCCAGCGCTCAGCCCACCCATTTCCATCCACAAACTGCTCCTTGAAGGAAATGGTGGGTTCAGCAGTGGCCAGGTCAAGAAGGCGGAGCAGCAGCAGCACGGGCAGCAGCATGGCGGGCCGAGGGGGCTGTGGCACGCGGTTCCTTTAAGTCGCTTTTCTAGCAGTAGCTCTGCAGTAAGGAGGGACTGGCCTTTATTATGTTGAGGTAAGTTCCCTCTATGCCTACTGTCTGGAGGGTTTTAACCATAAATGGGTGTTGAATTTTCTCGAAAGCTTTTGCTGCATCTATTGAGATGATCATATGGTTTTTATCCTTCAATTTGTTAGTATGGTGTATCACAGTGATTGATTTACATATATTGAAGAATCCTTGCATTCCTGGGATAAACCCCATTTGATCATGGTGTATGATCCTTTCAATGTGCTGTTGGATTCTGTTTGCTAGTGTTTTGTTGAGGATATTTCCATCTATGTTCATCAGTGATATTGGCCTGTAGTTTTCTTTTTTTGTGACATCTTTGTCTGGTTTTGGTATCAGGGTGATGGTGGCCTCGTAGAATGAGTTTGGGGGTGCTCCTCCCTCTGCTATATTTTGGAAGAGTTTGAGAAGGATAGGTGTTAACTCTTCTCTAAATGTTTGATAGAATTCGCCTGTGAAGCCATCTGGTCCTGGGCTTTTGTTTGCTGGAAGGTTTTTAATCACAGTTTCAATCTCAGTGCTTGTGATTGGTCTGTTTATATTCTCTATTTCTTCCTGGTTCAGTCTCAGAAGGTTGTGCTTTTCTAAGAATTTGTCCATTTCTTCCAGGTTGTCCATTTTATTGGCCTGTAGTTGCTGGTAGTAATCTCTCATGATCCTCTGTATTTCAGCAGTGTCAGTTGTTACCTCTCCTTTTTCATTTCTAATTCTATTGATCTGAGTCTTCTCCCTTGTTTTCTTGATGAGTCTGGCTAATGGTTTATCAATTTTGTTTATCTTCTCAAAGAACCAGCTTTTAGTTTTATTGATCTTTGTTATCATTTTCTTCATTCCTTTCTGATCTGATCTTTATGATATCTTTCCTTCTGCTAACTTTGGGGTTTTCTGTTCTTTTTTCTCTAATTGCTTTAGGTGTAAGGTTAGGTTGTTTATTTGAGATGTTTCTTGTTTCTTGAGGTAGGATTGTATTGCTATAAACTTCCCTCTTAGAACTGCTTTCGCTGCATCCCATAGGTTTTGGGTCATCGTGTTTTCATTATCATTTGTTTCTAGGTTTTTTTTGTTTGTTTTTTTGCAGTACGCAGGCCTCTCACTGCTGCGGCCTCTCCCGTTGCGGAGCACAGGCTCCGGACACGCAGGCTCAGCGGCCATGGCTCACGGGCCCAGCCGCTCCGCGGCATGTGGGATCCTCCCGGACCGGGGCACGAACCCGTGTCCCCTGCATCGGCAGCCGGCCTTCAACCACTGCGCCACCAGGGAAGACCTCTAGGTATTTTTTGATTCCTCTTTGATTTCTTCAGTGATGTCTTTGTTATTTAGTAGTGTATTGTTTAGCCTCCATGCATTTGTATTTTTTACAGATTTTTTTCCTGTAATTGATATCTAGTCTCATAGCATTGTGGTTGGAAAAGATGCTTGATATGATTTCAATTTTCTTAGATTTATCAAGGCTTGATTTGTGACCCAGGATATGATCTATCCTGGAGAATGTTCCATGAGCACTTGAGAAGAATGTGTATTCTGTTGTTTTTGGATGGAATGTCCTATAAATATCAATTAAGTCCATCTTGTTTAATGTGTCATTTAAAGCTTGTGTTTCCTTATTTATTTTCATTTTGGATGATCTGTCCATTGGTGAAAGTGGGGTGTTAAAGTCCCCTACTATGAATGTGTTACTGTCGATTTCCCCTTTTATGGCTGTTAGCATTTGCCTTATGTATTGAGGTGCTCCTATGTTGGGTGCATAAATATTTACAATTGTTATATCTTCTTGGATTGATCCCATGATCATTATGTTGTGTCCTTCTTTGCCTCTTGTAATAGTTTTTATTTTAAAGCCTATTTTGTCTGAAACAAGAATTGCTACTCCAGCTTTCTTTTGATTTCCTTTTGCATGGAATATCTTTTTCCATCCCCTCACTTTCAATCTGTATGTGTCCCTAGGTCTGAAGTGGGTCTCTTGCAGACAGCGTATATACAGGTCTTGTTTCTGTATCTATTCAGTCAGTCTATGTCTTTTGGTTGGAGCATTTAATCCATTTATATTCAAGGTAATTATCGATATGTATGTTTCTATTACCATTTTCTTAATTGTTTTGGGTTTGTTATTGTAGGTATTTTCCTTCTCTTGTGTTTCCTGTCTAGAGAAGTTCCTTAGCATTTGTTGTAAAGTTGGTGGTGATGAATTCTCTTAGCTTTTGCTTCTCTGTAAAAGTTTTAATCTCTCTGTTGAATCTGAATGGGATCCTTGCTGGGTAGAGTAATCTTGGTTGTAAGTTTTTTTTTTTTTTTTTTTTTGCGTACGCGGGCCTCTCACTGTTGTGGCCTCTCCCGTTGTGGAGCACAGGCTCC
Source organism: Platanista minor (assembly GCA_004363435.1). Taxonomy (NCBI): domain Eukaryota; kingdom Metazoa; phylum Chordata; class Mammalia; order Artiodactyla; family Platanistidae; genus Platanista; species Platanista minor. Next base: position 12,902 of record RJWK010050614.1, on the reverse strand, counting down.
GGACGCGCAGGCTCAGCGGCCATGGCTCATGGGCCCAGCCGCTCTGCGGCATGTGGGATCTTCCCAGACCGGGGCACGAACCCGTGTCCCCTGCATTGGCAGGCAGACTCTCAACCGCTGCGCCACCAGGGAAGCCCTTTGGTTGTAAGTTTTTCCCTTTCATCACTTTAAATATGTCCTGCCACTCCCTTCTGGCTTGTAGAGTTTCTGCTGAGAAATCATCTGTTAACCTTATGGGGATTCCCTTGTATGTTATTTGTTGTTTTTCCCTTGCTGCTTTTAATATTTTTTCTTTGTATTTAATTGTTGATAGTTTGATTATTATGTGTCTTGGCATGCTTCTCCTTGGATTTATCCTGTATGGGAGTGTCTGAGATTCCTGGACTTGATTGACTTGTTTCCTTTCCCATGTTAGGGAAGTTTTCAACTATAATCTCTTCAAATATTTTCTCAGTCCCTTTCTTTTTCTCTTCTTCTTCTGGGACCCCTATAATTCGAATGTTGGTGCATTTAATGTTGTCACAGTTGTCTCTGAGACTGTCCTCAATTCTTTTCATTCTTTTTTCTTTGTTCTGCTCTGTGTTAGTTATTTCCAGTATTTTATCTTCCAAGTCACTTATTGTTCTTCTGCCTCAGTTATTCTGCTATTGATTCCTTCTAGAGAATTTTAAATTTCATTTATTGTGTTGTTCATCATTGCTTCTTTGCTCTTTAGTTCTTCTATGTCCTTATTAAACATTTCTTGTATTTTCTCCATTGTATTTCCAAGATTTTGGATCATCTTTACTGTCATTACTGTGAATTGTTTTTCAGGTAGACCGCCTATTTCCTCTTCATTTGTTTGGTCTGGTGGGTTTTTACTTTGCACCTTCACCTTCTGTGTTTTCCTCTGTCTTCTCATTTTGCTTAACTTACTGCCTTTGAGGTCTCCTTTTCACAGGCTGCAGGTTCGTAGTTCCCATTGTTTTTGGTGTCTGCTCCCAGTGGGTAAGATTGGTTCAGTGGGTTGTGTAGGCTTCCTGGTGGAGGGGACTGGTGCCTGTGTTCTGGTGGATGAGGCTGGATCTTATCTTTCTGGTGGGGAGGACCACATCCAGTGGTCTGTTTTGGGGTGTCTGTGAACTTATTATGACTTTAGACAGCCTCTCTGCTAATGGGTGGGGTTGTGTTCCTGTCTTGCTAGTTGTTTGGCATGGGTTGTCCAGCACTGTTGCTTGCTGGTTTTTGAGTGGAGCTGGGTCTTAGCATTGAGATGGAGATCTCTGGGAGAGCTTTCACCGTTTGATATTACGTGTGGCCAGGAGGTCTCTGGTGGACCAATGTCCTGAACTTGGCTCTCCCACCTAAGAGGCTCAGGCCTGCTACCTGGCTGCAGCACGAAGACCCTGTCAGCCACATGGCTCAGAAGAAACGGGAGGAAAAAAAAAAGAAATAATAAAATAAAATAACGTTATTAAAATAAAAAATTAAAAAATATTTTATTAAAAATAAAAAAGTAATAAAAAAAAAGAAAGAAAGAAGAGAGCAATGAAACCAATGAACAAATCCACCAATGATAACAAGAGCTAAAAACTATACTAAAAAACCCCACAAAACCTCAAAAAACCCCCCAAAACAAATGGACAGACAGAACCCTAGGAGAAATGGTAAAAGCAAAGCTATACAGACAAAATCACACAAAGACGCATACACATACACACTCACAAAAAGAGAAAAAGGAAAACACACACACACACACACACACACACACACACACATATATATGTATATAAAAGGAAGAGAGCAACCAAGTCAATAAACAAATCTACCAATGATAATAAGCTCTAAATACTAAACTAAGATAAACATAAAACCAGAAACAAATTAGATGCAGAAAGCAAACCCCAAGTCTACAGTTGCTCCCAAAGTCCACTGCCTCAATTTTGGGATGATTCATTGTCTGTTCAGGTAATCCACAGATACAGGCTACATCAAGTTGATTGTGGAGATTTAATCCTCTGCTCCTGAGGCTGCTGGGAGAAATTTCCCTTTCTCTTCTTTGTTCGCACAGATCCTGGGGTTCAGCTTTAGATTTGGCCCTGCCCTGTATATAGGTTACCTGAGGGCGTCTTTACCCTTTTGGGAAGTCTGAGGTCTTCTGCCAGCATTCAGTGGGTGTTCTGTAGGAGTTGTTCCACATGTAGATGTATTTTTGATGTGTTTGTGGGGAGGAAGGTGATCTCCATGGCTTAATCCTCTGCCATCTTGAAGGTCCCCCCTATTTTTGTGCTTTCTATCCTGTTCCATTGCTCTATGTGTCTGTTTTTTTTGTGCCAGTACCATACTGTTTTGACTACTGTAGCTTTGTAGTATAATCTGAAGTCAGGGAGCATGATTCCTCCATCTCCATTCTTCTTTCTCAAGATTATTTCACTATTTGGGGTCCCCTCCAGTCCTTAAAAGACTGTGTAGGGAATGCCAAAACCACTGATAGGAAAGTGAATGTATAACACATTGAGAGGAAGACGTGTTCACCTAGTGAGGACTCAGGGAGACCTTGAAGTACACTTTAGAATTGTTTGTTTGTAAAAAAGAGGCTCAAATACAGTTGCTAAAACATACAAGGGTTTATTGTCTCATGTAATGTAATTTTGGAGGTAAGTAGTGTGGGGCTGCTAAGGAAGCTCCATGAATTAGAGACCTACAAGCTTTCTATCTTTCTGCTCTGTCATGTGCACCTACCATCCTCATGGTCCAAGATGGCTGCTAAAGCTTTTGCCATTATATCTGGATTCTAGGCAGCGGGAAGGAGGAATGGAAGAGGTCTGTCCTGTCTCTGTTAAGATGCCACTCAGAGTGTTCCATACAACATTTCTGCTTATATATTATTATCTAGAACTTAATTTCACGGTCACACCTTGCTGCAAAGAAGGTTGAGAAATGAATGGTAATGTTCTCAGTTTAAAATTTAGGCTTTAGTTCATAAGGAAGCAGGGGAGAATGGCTTTTGGGAGGCAACTAGCTGTCTGAGTAAACTAAGGAGAAGTATATACATACCTGAAATGGAACACAAAATTCAGTCATTTATTTACTGAATCATTCATTCATTTACTGACTCAATAATTCAACAAATATTAGTACTTAGGTACTGGGGACCTGAGCATGAATAGGACACTGTTTTTGTCCTCAGAGTGCTCCTTAATTGTTCAGAGATAAGGGCAATGGCATATAAGAAGTGATCTTACAGATCATATTCTCTTTACAGTGATAGCTGAAGCAAAAATTTAGTTCTGGTTGGGTTGGGGAGCTTTGTAGAAAAGGAGACACATGAACTGGGACTTAGAGAATGAGAGGAATTCTTCAAGAGCAGATGGGGAAAAGACATTTCAGGGTGGCAGCATCTGCAGAGTCCTGTTGGTGTGAAATAGTATGAAGGACCCATTTGGGAACTGCAAGTCCAGCCACAGTAGAGCTGAAGAGATGGCAGAGCTGGACAATGAGGCCCTTTTGTGTTCTGCTAAAGCCTTGAACAGATGTTTATCTGTTATAGTCTATTTGGTTCCAAAACAGGATTGAAGGCAGTCTAAGGCATTTAGACTTTATCCTCTAGCTAACAGAGAGCCACAAATGGGTTTTGGGCCATGAAATGTGGGCTGAAGTGACCATGTGTCAGTTCTGAGCCTTAGGAGACATCATTGTTTTTGCTTGTCCCACTGGGATCTTCCATCATGGGGAGAACATGCCCATTTCTTGGTGTTCCTTCAGCCCAGGCTCCAGAATAAAATGCATGGGGCAGACCTGGGCTTGACCCACAGCTTGAAGCTAACTATTCCAGCCATCCCTCAAAGCCATGAGAAGCAAGTAAATGCTTATTTTGTTTGCCTCAAAGATTTGTAATTGTTCATTAGGCAGCATTATTGTAGTAAAAGCCTACCAATACACCTGGTAATTAGGTTCCTCTCTATCATTTCACACTGTGAGTGCTAGACAGGGGGCATGGCCAAGCCTACCTGTTGGTATACCAGCTGACCTTGGAGTTAGTGGGAGGGAAATGCCTCACAAAAGTGGCATTTCACAAAACAGGGATGTGGCGCTCATTGGGATGTGAGCGCTGGCTCTCAGGTGAATGCCATTGTTGGTTTAGCTCAGGGCTTCTAAACCTCCGCAATACTGATATTTTGTTCTGTGTGTGGGGTCTCTTCTGTGCATAGTTTAGAAGCATCCCTAATCACTAGATTATGGTGGCACCCTTCCCCCTAATTTGTGACAACCAAAGATATCTCCAGACACTGCCAAATATCTCTTGGGTGGCAAAAATCACTCCCAGCTAAGAACCACTGATTTAGCTGACCTGGCTTCAGTTTTTCTGTTAAAGATAAGCACAGAAAATGACAACAAATGACACCATTTATCAAGCAATTACTGAATTCCAGACATTTTGTCAAGAGCCTTCAGGAATTAATCTAATTTGGAAAGGGTATTAGTTAGCTAGGGCTGCCGTCACAAAGTACCACAGACTAGAGTGACTTACACAACATAAATTTATTTTCTCACACTTCTGGAGGCTGGAAGTCTGAGATCATGGTGTCAGCAGGGTTGGTTTCTTCTAAGACGTGTCCCCTTGGCTTGGAGATGGCGTCTCCTCAGATGGTCCATCCTCTTGCTGTGTCTGTATCCTAAGCTTCTCTTCTTATAAGGACTGTGGTCATATGGGATGAGGGCCCACTCTAATGACCTGATTTTAACTTCATTACCCTCTTCAAAAACTAATATTCCACATACAGTCACATTCTGAGGCACTGAGGGTTTAGACCTCAACATATGAATTTTGGGGGACACAGTACAGCCATAACAGAGAGTAAACAAATGAGAAAACAGGATCCAGAGGTGAAGTACCACTTGCTTCAGGAACACATTTAGAATGTGGAAGAGGCCAGGCTGACCTGTCTAACTCCAGAATCAGTGCTCTTGACCATGCTTCATACTGCCTCCCCAAGAAATCAATCCTGTGAGGGACTCAGGAACGTAGGCACTACACAAGAGTTATGTACAGAGTTTCTCTCTCTCACTCTCTCTATGTTTTATAGTGGGCTTGTTCAGGTGTAATGCTCACTCCCCTTAAAACCTGTGCATGGGAAGAACCTCCTCAATAGTAGCTTCTCTCACATGAGAGAAGCTATTTCGATTGTATGAAATTCTCAGCCACTGCAGGTCTGGTCTGATCGACTCAATTCACTTCCTAAAAATATGTTTCTAGACCCCATGCCTCTTTGATGAGCAAGAGAAAAACTCTTCAAAATTTCTGCCCATTAATCTAGCAATTCCACTATTGGAATTTATCCTTAGCAAGGAATCAAATATGTATACAAAGATTTATGCATAGTATATTTGATTTTAGAGCGATTTGCAAGAGCAAACATTGGATAGATATTGGATAAATAAATGACGGCATGTCCATATGGTGGAATGTTCAACTTGTAGATGAATATTTTCTTCCAGGGTAAAAACTTCATAATATATTATTCTTTGAGAAAAAAAGATTGGAATGCCATATAGAGTATGATCCCGATTTCTGAAAATGTGTATGCATGTCACTATCATAGTAGACTAGTAGGGACTCGTAGGATGCAGTGGAAATGATTTGTATCCTTAGTCTCCCACTGTCCTGTCAAGCTTTTCTGTAGTTATTATCTTGCTCTTTGATAAAATTGGACTTCTTTTCACTTTGTCACTCTTATCTGTGAAACAGTCATCCAGTTACTTCTTTCACAAAATCCCAGGCTCTATTTAGTAATTAATAGGTCCACTCCAGTGTAAAGATTCAACCCCTCAATCTTCGATGACAATTTTCCTCCCCCAGCTCAGCTGGCCCCCGGAGTGAGAAGGGGTGTGGGCTGTTGTGCCTCTTTTTCTTCACTTGGCGCTTCTGTTTTCCTCCCATCTCCCCTGAGCTTCCTCTGCTTCCTCTAGAATTGGGAAGGGGGAGAGAGGAGGAAAGGGGCTGGAAAAGACTTACTGGATTGGTGTTGTTCTAGCCCTTGGGGTCTGACAGTTGACTGATCTCGAATGTTCCTTCCTGGGTTCTTTGCAACCAGTCCCTCTCTGTTCCTGTTGGGCACCTGCAGTTTGCTTGACTGGGAGTTGTGTGTCTTCTGTTGGTTCCTACGTGACTCCTTCATCTCCCAGCATCTGGCAGCACACCTCCTGAGGGGCCAGCTCTGGTTCGCAGGAAACTTTCCCACATCCTTGGCCATGACAACTTGGGGAGAGCAGGCCACCAACACAACCTCTCCTCACTCAGCCCTCAGAGCAGCTAGCCGGCCACGGCCCTTTAGATTTCTCAGGGTGAGTCAGACACCAGTCTACCAAGTCCCTCATGTTCTAGGAACATGCATCCAGCCTTCCAAGAGGTCACTGCAGGCCCTTTGCCTCGACTTTCAGTGAGATGATGGAGCCCCTCCCCAGCGGGGAGCATGGTTGTCTAGACTTGACAACTCTCCCCCCAAATCCTCATCTGACAACAACCCCTCTCTCTGCCTCTCCAACTTCTTCAAGTTTCCAAAGGTGGATGGGTTGGGCTCTTAAAACCTGACTACGTTCTCCCCAAGTCTTGATGGTCTTACCCTCACTTTGAAACAGGAAGCAGCTGGCTCTTATTGTCTTGGGGTATCAGCCGATATTGAAACAGAAAGAACCCATTTTTAACATCCTGTTTTGCACACAATAAAGAGGCAGACGGCATGCACACCAGTCTTGCAGAGGTGTCTGGGGGAGAGAAGAGGACGGGGTCTGGCTAGAATAATCTTCAGGGTTCCTTCCAATCCAGAGAGCCTATGGCGGGCTGGCAGGGAACAAAAGAAAGTATCAAACAAATTCCCTGTCGTGTTGAAGGGACCAGGCACTCACAAAGCATCATCGTCGTAAACCATCGCACACGTTCTTGAGAGTGATAAATGTAGTAACAGGAAGTGTAAATAATCAAACATTAAAGTTTGGAACTAAGTTTATGTCTCAGAATAGAGAAGAGTTAGCTCACTGCTGCAGAAAGTTCCAGGCAGGAAGAACGTATAAACTAAACAGAACAGAAAGTGCCTCAGTTTCAGCCTCTGCAGCCTCTCCTCCTGGGATCCGGGCTTCCTTGTTCCCCCAAGTGCCACCCTGCTAGGAAGTCATTCCTGATCTCTGTAGCTTGTCGTCTCTCACCCCCACTTGATCTACACGCCTGTTTTGCTCTGGCACCTGGAGGGAAACACACACAAATTATTATTATTGTTGTTGTTGTTATTGTTATTGTTACTTCCGAGGCACTGAGTTCGTTGTTGGCTGAGTCAGGATTAGAGCTGGGTTTCTGGGTTTCGACTACCAGGCTCTCCCCACCCCTCCTTCTGGCTTCTCAGGTCTTTCTCAGGCACCAGAAGCCTGGAAAGCACTTTGCAGGATATTCCAATCCTGCTGGTATTTGTGTTGGGGATCTGTGCCCAAATCCATCTTGTAGGTTTCCAACTCGGAGCCTCCTGGAAGACAGTGCTCCCCAGGGACAAGGAGAGAGGCCACAAGAAGCTGAACTCCCAGCGCTGGTCCTGATGATCGGGGGCTGGCACTCTGGTCCCAGTCAGCCTCCCTTCCGTGTATCTTTGTATGAGCGTTTGGCCTGCGTTTCAAGCAGACCTGGGCTTGGGCGCTGGGCATGGAAATGAACTCCTGAGTTAGCTCTTGGAGAAAAGTAAAGGCCTGGCCTTGTGCCTGATTGGAGCCCCGCTTCTCTGCCAATACTATGTGGAGAAAAGAACAGTTGTATTGAATAACTGCATTTTTAAGCAGAGTCTCTTTGAACCGCCTTATTGTACAAGATGGAAACGAAGCCTTGGAGAGGGGCAATCATGCCCAAGTTCATACATCTGGTTTAGCAGAGCCACTATATAGGCCAGCTGGAGAGAGGTCTGAATCTCCTCCACCTTTGCTCCTGTGCCACCTCATCTGGGGAGAGTTCCCTGCTCCCCCCAGGCTGAGTTAGATGCTCCTGCATGTACCACTGCTCTTATCCTTGACTGTGGAAACCCTCCACACGAAGCCATGTGTTCCGAAAGGGCCGGGACCGAGTGTTTATCATCCCTGGGTCTCCAGGAGAGGGTCCACTGTGGGCCTGTAGGGATCCCGTTCCTGGGGTAGGGATGGGGAAGGTATTGGCGTGGGGCTGGCTTTCCCATGGGAGGTCAGACCCCGTTCTACCTGGTGATGCTCCTTCTGTCCTCTTTCACCAGGCTGAGCGGTTTCTTCTGAGGATACAACATTGTTAACGCCAGGAGGGCCACGCTGCCTGGGGTGGCTGGAGTTTCTGGCCAGTTTCCAATGCAGAGGGAAATTGGAAGAGGGTCTAGAAAAGTGCTGTCTGCTAGAAAAATACAGTTGACCCTTGAACATCACGGGGGACTAGGGGCCTCAACCCTCTGAGCAGTGGAAAATTCGAGTCTAATTTATGGTTGGCCCTCTATATCCACGGTATCTCTGTCTCTGTGGTTCCACCTCTGTGGATTTAAGCAACTGCAGATGGCGAAGCTCTGTAGTGTTTAAAAATACGCATGTCAGTGGACCCATGCAGTTCATCCCGGGTTGTTCAAGGGTCAACTGTAAAGTGCAAACAGGAAAAAGAAACAGGTAAAATTAACTTTAATAATATAGTTTATTTAACCCAAGATATCCAAAATATTTTCACATGTAATCAATATAAACCATTATGAATGTGATATTTTTGCTTTTTTTTGGTAGTAAGCTCTCAAAATCTATTATGTATTTTGTACCTACAGCGCAACTCATCTGTACTCTAAGTTTTCATCGAAAATACTTGATATGTATTTCGATTTTATAAAATTTACAGTTGAAAAAATAGATTCATCTGCCCTCGCTGTTCCAAACATGAAGTTTTCCAATAACTGAATTAAGTATTTGTCTTTAAATTTGGATGAATTAAAATAAAATATAACGTTCAACTACTCATCACACTAGCCACTTCTCAAGGGCTCTGTAGTCAGGCCCAGGCTTTAGAAAGCGGGGTGGGAGCTTAGGGAACTGGTGACTGAGTCTGAGAAGAAAGCCCAAGGGCTCTTAGGGGTCATGGCAGCTTCCCTCATCACTTCTATGTGTCCAAATACGCATTTCATCTATTTTCCTCAGGACTTCAGGGGCTGAAGGCAGGTGGCAGTCACGATGGAAAACACGCTCTTGGGTGCCAGCTCCCAATACAGTCTTCGTTTTGCTGCAATTTCAGCAGTGTTGGGAAGTTTGGACAGTGCTGCCACTGCTGAGGGGACAAGGAGGATTGAAACTCTGGGGAGAGTCTCCTAGGTCCACAGACCCTGGAGAATAGCTGGAGGCTGGGGAGGTCCCTGGAGCAGACGGAGGGAACAGCCTCTCCCCCTACTGGGAGCCAGAGGAACAGCAGTCCTGCTGCTGGGTGGAGTGTCAAGGGAGTTACAGGACTCAGTCAACAAGGTTTTTTCTAGACTCACCCTTTGTGTGCAGGAGGCAGTGATAGGAGTCTGGTGGAGCATGGTGGGCAGGGGCCAAGGAAAGGCTGCATCCTCTGGGTTTCCAAGTCTTAGAACCCAGAGGCCCTTGACTTTGGAAGCATAGAAACGTTAGTGCAGAAAGAAATCTTAGAAAGTGAGGGTAAGATTATTTAATAAAGCTCTGTAGTTTCCAAACTCAACACAAAAACTATTTGGTTTTCTCTAGACTTAGTCAGACAACAATTATGAATCTACAATTGTCATATGCAGAAAGACCTCACATGTGAAGTATACATTTTCAAAAATGACATATCAAATCCCTTCAGGGGTCTCTTCTAACATATTTATAAATTGAAGGCAAAAATGTAAAAATAATTCCAACTGTACCAAAGGTTATACAATGGAAAACACAAGTCTCATCTTACCCTTGACTATCTTTTTAAAATGCTCAAAGCATGTGGCTTATAGTAGCTGCTCAATAAATATTACTTAGCTACTGATGAAGGTGGACCAGAAAACTAACAGCAACAAAAGCAGGATTATTAAATCACGAACCACCTGGGCAGCGTGTGAGGGTCAGGGTCAGAGGGCCATAGATAGAAGTGTGGTAGCCAGGTTCAGCAAGAGTGCTTTTGAATTTGATAGTTTTAAAAATTTAATCCAGACAATCTACCAAACCTTTAGAGAAAGTACACTAATTGACTTACTCTGGGAGGTCTGGAAGCAGAGAACCTGGGCAGACAGGGACACTGTTTTTCAGGTGAAGAGCACATATGGGCTGGAGTTGGCTGTGACAGACTTGCCCCCAGAAAAGGAAGCTTTGAGCTGGGTTCTCTCCTTAGCAGAAGGGTTGAGTGACTTTGGATCAATTCAGTGGATATTCAGGCTAGTGGGTGAGGATTAAAAGGGACTAAAAGACAGTCTTTTAAAATTTATTTTCATTCTCTGTTGATTTATAATGTTAAATATGTTTCATGTGTACAACATTATATTTCTACTTCTGTGTACACTACAGTGTGCTCACCACCAAAAATTTTGCTTTCATCTCTCACCATACAGTTGATCTCTGTTACCCATTCCCTGCTCCACCCCCACCCCCAATCTGGTAACTACTACTCTGTTCTCTGTATTTACATGTTTGTTTTCATTTAATTTGGTTTGTTCATTTATTTTATTGTTGTTGCCTTTAGTTTTTTATATTCTACATATGAGAGAAATCATACAGTATATGTTTTTCTCTGTCTGACTTATTTCACTAAGCCTAATACCCTCAAGGTCCATCCATGTTGCTGCAAATGGGAAGATTTCACCATTTTTATGGCTGAGTAATATTCCATTGTGTGTGTGTGTGTGTGTGTGTGTGTGTATAAAATATACCACATCTTCTTTATTCATTTATCTGTTGATGGGCACTTAGTTGCTTCCATATCTTGGTTATTGTAAATAATACCATGATGAACACAGGTAAGCATATACCTCTTTCAATTAATGTTTTGGTGTTCTTTGGGTATATACCCAGAAGTGGAATAGCTGGATCATATGGTAGTTCTATTCTTATTTTTTTAAGGAATTTCTGTACTGTTTTCCATAGCAGCTGCACTAATTTATGTTCCCATCATTAGCATATGAGGGTCCCCTTTTCTCTACGTCCTTGCCAACACTTTTTATTTCTTGCCTTTTTGATAACTGCCATTCTGACAGGTGAGAGGTATCTCACTGTAGTTTTAATTTGCAGTTCCCTGATGATTAGTGATATTGAACATCTTGTCATGTGCCTGTTGGCGTCTGTATGTCTTCTTCGGAAAGTTGTAAAAGGTAGTCCTTATCCTCAAGGAGTTTGCATCTAGGGGAATTTAGAAGGGTAAACCCCTAATGGATAATGTAATGCAGAGCATGATGCTTACAGATGGAAAATTTGATGACAAATTTCCCTGGGGTCCAAAGGAGGGGGTCAGCAAAGTACCAACATGCCCCGAAGGCTAAATCCAGCCCACCACCTGTTTTGGTAAATAAAATTGGATGGGAGCAAGGCTTGCTCATTTGTTTGTGTTGTCTATGGCTGCTTTTGCCCCCTAATGGCAGAGTTGAGTATTTGCAGGAGACAGACCAGACGGCCCTCAAAGCCTAAAATATTTACTGCAGTATTCAGCTCTTAAAAGGAAAGTTTTGTGAACCCCTGGTTTAAAAGAAGGAACAGCTATTTTCAATAGAGAGGGCATGTTAGAGTGGCTTCTGGGCATAAGGAGGAGAAGAAAGGGAATTCTGGGTACAGGCAACAGCCTGGGTAAAGGCACAGTGGCCTGATACCAGGATGGAGGAGCCCGCCAGCCTGGAGACTTAGATTTCAAGGCTTGCATCCATGCATCACCTCTGAGGTGAAAGGAACTGGATCCATTTTTCCACACCGTGTAAAAGAGAGAGAGAGAGAGAGAGAGAGAGAGAGAGAGAGAGAGAGAGGGAAAGAGAGAGAGAGAAAGAATGAACTGATGTCTGTAAATGCTTTGAAAATAATATGATAAAAACAGCCATTAATCAAGACATTATTTCTATGGTAATGTTAAATGGATGCTAATTTTCTCTGTTTCTTCTCCTAGCCCTGGTAGCCAATTTCTTCTTTCCTGTTGTTCTGCCTTGAAAAACAAAACAAAACCAAAAAAAAACCCCAGGCAAAAAACCACCACAAACCACAAATGTATTTACCTCAAGAAATGTATTTTTATTTTTTTTCAGATAGGTTCATAAGATCTAAATAGGTCCAAATAGGTTTCACAAGGTCCAGAATTTAAAAGGTTTAAAGGGTATGCAGAACTCCTCCCTTCCGTCTGCTAGGTTCTCTCTTCTCACGCTGGAGGCAGCTAATAGCACCAGTTTCTTGCACAATGTATATTCTTCCTGATATATTTTAGGCAGGTACAAATATTTACATGTATATTATTTTTTCTTCCTTTTAACACAAATGATTATCTCCTCTATATACCGTTTTGCACTTTGCTTTTTCCCCCTTGCTAAGGCCTTTTGGAAGGTGTTTCATATCAGAACATACAGAATTTCCCCATTCTCTTTTATTGCCGTACAGCACCCCATCATGTAGCTGTACCATACCATATTTACGTGTTTCAGTGGCAGATAGGGGTGGCTGTTGCTCTCCCTTCTTTCTTGCCAGCAACAAGCCCCAGGTAGCATTGCCGGATTCAGCGGTTGGGATCAATAACAGTGACTAGGTAGAAGTTCATGGTGCTGATGGCTTTAAAGACAGCTCTTCTTTTTTTTTTATTACATCTTTATTGGAGTATAATTGCTTTACAATGGTGTGTTAGTTTCTGCTTTATAACAAAGTGAATCAGCTATACACATACATATATCCCCATATCTCCTCCCTCTTGCGTCTCCCTCCCACCCTCCCTATCCCACCCCTCT
>RJWK010050613.1:0-16223 GCA_004363435.1 Platanista minor | reverse complement strand
TACCGGGCTTCCCTGGTGGCGCAGTGGTTGAGAGTCCGCCTGCCGATGCAAGGGACGCGGGTTCGTGCCCCGGTCCGGGAAGATCCCACAGGCCGCGGAGCGGCTCGGCCCATGAGCCATGGCCACTGAGCCTGCGCGTCCGGAGCCTGTGCTCCGCAACGGGAGAGGCCACAACAGTGAGAGGCCCGCGTACCGCAAAAAAAAAAAAAAAAAAAAAAAAGGTTCATACCTTCTAAATCACTTAGAGGACTGAGCTGGGGAAATAAATCAGGAATGCAAGGACTCCCCACCGTATTACTTATAATAGAGGCCGGGAAATAAGCAAAATACTCGGAAATAGGCACTGGTTCCGGACATTTTTAGCACATTAGGTAGAATATTATCTAGACCATAAAAATATTTTAAAATCATACAGCAACTTGCTCACCACCTAACATTAAGGGAGAGGCAATACACAAAACTCCGTATCAAGAAAATGACAATTATATAATAGTAATTACATCAGCGAAGGAAAGACCAACATGTTATCGGTGATTTTCTCCAGATTGTGTGGGCTGTGAACGACTTGTTGAATTTCAAAATTTTCTCAATCTAAAAAATAACTTGCTATGAAATCATAATGTAATAATACCTTCTGCCCCAGTGCACTCTCTCTCCTCCCTACAACTGCAAATTGCAGTTGTTAAAGAAGAGTTGAATAGGCTCCTCCAACAATTTCCTAACCTTTTCCTTTGACCATTCTAAGAGCTTCCTGACTCCATCTTTGCTCAAACGTTTTTCCTGCTCAGAGGTCTTGAAGGTTTCAGCCCCTCACAGAACCAATGCCCACTGCAAAGAACACATGACTTATTAAAGACAACTTGTCATCAAGAGCATTGATTCAAAGAACGAAACAGATGAAAAAACAAAAGCAGACTAACATTCTGACCCTTGGAATGAAACCTGAATTCATACAGCCCATTCTCTAAGTGGCCAAAGTCCTGGGGGCAGCTTCCCAAGCAGGAAGCCTCGGGGTCTCTAGCTCTCTGGGGACCTCCCTTGAGAGTCTGGGGAGGGAGAATTGCCACGGGTAGGTCCTCCCATTGGCGAGCTCGGTCTAACCTGGATGTGGTCCCTGTGCTATGCTGACCTTCATCACAAGGTCAAGGAGAGGGCACTGGACCCAGGTCTGCCACTGAGGCAAATGAGATGCAGTGATTCTAGTATGGTCCAAGGAGGGAAGGCAGAGGGAAAGGCATGAGGCAATGCATCAGGTGTCTTGGGCAGTGTCTGCTGGGACCCAGGCTGTGGCCCAAGCAATAGGCTGTGAAGGGATCAAGTTGTGACTGAACCACCAGCTGACAAGTTCTGGGAAGAGGGTAAGCCAGGCTGCTGGGAAGCAGCATTTCTACCCCATGCCGGTGTCTTGGAGGCTGGCAAGGATGCCAACTCTCTTCTCTCCCTTACACCCAGTTCTATTACAGAGCTCAGGGCCCTCCCAGCCAGGACCTGCTGGAAAACCAGGAAGGTCCCAGAGGCAGATGGAGAGGATGGTGACTGAGCTTGGAAGGTCAGGAAGACCATGACTCCACAGCTGGTTTCCACCATTCCAGCCCTACCCTTCATCCCCAAATCAAGCACTTGCCAATCTGCAATAAATAACCAGGAGTCTGAATAAATAGCAAAAATCTCCCAAATACTGTGCTGGGAGAGAAGGAGGAAAAAGGCAAGTGCATGGAGTCCTAGAAGCATCCAAGGGACAGCGTGGAAAGGCGCCTCCTTGGGGAAGCTGTCCCCAGCCCATAGCCACAAGTCCTGTGGCTGTCAGGCTAAGGAAGTTTCCGGGGGGCCTGAGGGTCCCTGCTGGTCAGTCTGGGGATATGAAGAGGACCCGTGCTACGTTACCCAGCCTTCCAGATGCAAACCAGCTGCCTCCTCACAAAAGGAGGGAGGAGGGAGGGCCTTGGTCAGAATAGGCCCACTAGTCCCACAGCCCAGCGTGGGAGGAGCCGGCTGCTCCTACTCAGCACACGTGCCCCGCATCCTGGGAGCAGCCCGAGCAGGTGACCGGAGAAGGGCCTGTACCTCCTTCAGCTCCCCTGCCTGAGGGAGACATGGCTCTCCTGGCACTGACAGGACCCAGGCCTTTGAGCTTGGCCACGCCTGGCCCAGAGAGGTTCCCTTTGGTCCCACTGCCCTTTACAGGACTCACCTGCCCTGGGCCGGCACCTGGAAGCCATGGGAATGACTACACCTCAGAAGCACCTGGATCCCAACTTTAATGTCCTTTTTCTTTTGGGAGAGAAGGACCTTTGGGGGAACCTCTGGAAGACCCAGCTCTCCCTCTCCTCACCCCTCCCTCCCTGGGCAGGTGGGTGAGGCTCAAAGCTTCATGGGCTATTAATTCTCAGCAGCTCTAGGTTGCTAAGAATCCTGCAGTGGGGCAAGGGTTCAGGGCCCTCGAGTGAGGCACTGTGGACTGGGAGCCCTGGGAGCCCAGAGCTGGGAGATGGGAACAGGGCGCAAAGGTCAAGGCTGACCTCTAGGAGCTTGGCTGAGCCAGACTCTTCATTCTGTCTCCAGGGTTCTTGGGCATAGCGAGGAGGGTGGGGGAGAGACTGGGGACAAGGCAACCCAAAGAGAGGGGAGAGAGCGAGCAACGGAGAGAGGGGCAGAGTGAGAGCCACTCACCCTCAGTGAAAGAGGTGGAAGGAGAGAGAAGGAGACGGAGGCAGAGACAGACAAGGAGAAGCAAAGACCAAGAGGGAGTCACCTCCCTCCATACACATGGAAACACACAGATGGAACAGAAGCACACGCGAAGGGGATTAAAAGACATACACAGCAACCCACAACTACACACACACACACACACACACACACACACACACACACACACACACACACACACTCCATGGGAAAGAGACAGAGGGTGAGACCTGGGCCTGGCAGCCTCTTAGCTCCTTCATTAGCTCCTTCACGGTGTCACCTTCTCTGTGGAGAAGCCCAAGCACCAACCTCCAGAAGTGGTTTCTGGCTCATTGGCCAAGCACCTCCCCGACCAGCGCCCAGAAGACAGAGCAGGAGAGCAGGAAGAGAGCAGAGCAGAGGCAGGGAGGGGCCCCTGCCTGCCCCCAGGGCCCGCAACTGCCCCAGCCCCAGGACACCACCTCGCAAGCTCCTGCCTTGCTCAGCAGCCTGGGCGAAGGGTCCAGGGTTGAAGGGGTGGAGCGAAGGGGTGGAGTGGGGGCAGGAGCCAGGGCTCAGCGGTCAGGAAGGAGCAGGGCACAGCGGCCCCGGCGGCACCGGCCAGGGTGAGAGGCCCGGAGCGGGCTGATCCTGCAGCGGTCCCGCTGGCTGGGACCCCACGGGCTCCTGCACATCCCAGAAGCCAGGGCACAGGGGTCGGCGGTGGCTTCTCTCCCAAACCTGGGCCTCTTGCCGCCAGGCTACTGTGAGTCTTGGAGTTCCTTGGCTTTCTGTAGGATCTGGCAGACGTCTGTGATGGGGTAATCCTGGGCAGGGGAAAGGCCAACAGTATGCTTGAGGATTCAGCTCACCCTTCACCACCTCTGCTGCCCCCGGCCCTCTCCAGTAGACCTGTCACCATGCTGGACCCCGGGCCTAAGGGATAGGGAGCACAGGATAAGCCCCAGTCTGCCCAAACCTTGCATGGAGCTATACTACACCCACTGCAGCAGTTAACTTAACCAACCCAATCAGTCACCACCCAAAAGGTCTCACAGCCCCTTCCCTAGGACAAGGACCACCTGCTTCACCTCTCCCCACTCCTGCCATCGAACCCTGACCTCCACTGACAATGAGCCTGGAACATGGACGGACACTGTCCATGTACTAGCTCAGTGGGTCACCTCAACAGCCCGATGAGGGCTTACGGTGAATCTGTCCGTTTTACAGATCTAGTCAATGAAGTTATTGAAAACCAACCCCAGGCCAGGCGTTGGCAAAGAAATTAAGGCCTCGAGAGGTTGCCACTTAGCTTAGGTCACATGACTAGCACGGGAGAACAAAGATGTGAACCCAAAATCGTCTGACTCTCAAGCCCATGTTCTTAACCACTAAGGCCCACACTTTCCTTCCCCCGGTCTGAGCACGATTTCCAATGGGCATTATTACCACATACTGGGTAATAAGTCGCAGCCTTGAGTGAATGACTTGGCTTCTCTGAACCAGCTTGGTTCAGAGAAGCCAAGTCATTCACTCAAGGCCACACCACACTCAAGGTCAGTGGCAAAGCCAGATTCAACCCAGATCCAAAAACAGATCTGCCTCAGAGGTCTGGACTCTTAAGGCCTGCTACCCTCTCCTGATCCTGACGCAGCCTATCACAGCAGCTGGCATGGGGCGGTCGCCTGCTAAATGTCTGTCTCATGGCTAAAGACTGAGCCTGCCCCTCCAAACTCCATTACCTGCAGGAGCCGCATGTTTACGGTAAAGTCCCCTTCCAGCAAATGCTCCCGGATCAGTCTAAGAAAAACAAGTAACAAAAGCGCTGGGCCCCTAGGCCACTCTGAGTGCAGGCCCGCCGGGCCCCTTCTGCTCCTGCCGCCCCACCGCACCCGCAGCAAGTTTGGTTTGATGCTCGCCTGAGAATCCCAGAAGCTCTCACCAGCCTCTCAAGAGCAGGCCCTGCCCGGCCCCTGCTCGCGGCCACACTCACATGAGCATGGCGCAGCAGACCAGAAGGAGGAAATCAAAGCGGCTGTTGTCGGCAAACAGGGAGTCCCAGATCCGGATGACATCAGGCAGCAAGAACTCCTGGGACAGCAGCAGTGTCAGCCAGCGGAAGGCGAAGAACTGGGGCTTGATATTCTGCTCTTGCTGGGGAGACAGAGGTGCAGGGTGGGTGCAAGAATCCGTGTTGGCTGGTTGCCATGGAACACCATGCAACCTGTTAGACATGAATTCACAGAAGCAGCAGGCCAGGCGTGAGCGCCAGGCACGCTAAGGCGGAGATGGCACGGGGCTGCCTAGGGAGCCTCGCTCAGTGAAAGGGGCAGCTCCTGCTTGCTGCCAGCCAATGCTGTCAGATCATCTGTTGTTTTTTGAGAGAAACCAGATACCCAAACTTTTATATTAGCTCCTTAGATTAATAAATACACTACACAGATTATAACTTTGGATTTATAGACAGAGAAACCATTATTGGGCACTCATTACGTGTCTGGCCTTGTGCTTAACATGGTAAATATCTCACTTATTTACTCCATACAGCAACCCTGTAAGGCAATTATTCCCAATGGAGACGAGCCCTCTGGTCAGCCACAGTGAATACTATTGACCGAAAAAGCGTGTTACAAAACAGAAAGACACGACTCCACGTTTGTTTAAAAAGATATGTTTATATATAACTTCTTGTTCATGAAACTTTTGTTTATAAGTAAATATCCTTTTTACTGAACTGTTTCCTGAAATAAACATGGACTGCCACTCTGCTAATTTTTTTTTTTTCCCCCGATACGCGGGCCTCTCACTGCTGAGGCGCCTCCCGTTGCGGAGCACAGGCTCCGGACGCTCCGCGGCACGCACCCGCGTCCCCTGCCTCGGCGGGCGGCCTCGCAACCACTGCGCCGCCAGGGAAGGCCACTCTGCTAATTTTTAAAAATGAAGTTCATACTTCCCTTCTTGGAGGACTAATGGGCTGAACTCACAGCACACAGTAAAGGCCCTGCACCGCACCTGGCACACGGGGCACTGCACCTATCCACCTCCCCCACCCCAGCTGCCCGGGCCCGCCAGCCCCGCCGCGGCACCCGGCTCAAGCCGGTCCTCATCCGGGGCCTGCCGCCCTCCGCCCCCTCCTGTGTGCCCCGGCCCGCGCGGCGCTGGGCCCTCACCAGTTTCAGGTAGAGCTCCGCGTCCTTGTCCTTCAGCGTGGAGTACACCCTCTCCATCTTGGAGGTGATGCCACACTGCGAGTCGTCGAGGCTCTTGATGAAGTTGTCCCGGATCTCAGCCATGAGGTTGGTGAAGCAGAAAAAGGTGTCCGCCTCAGCGTGCTCTGGGAGACGGGAAGGGCGAGGGCAGCCGTGAGAACTGGCACCCTGCCGCCGTGTCCTACCCCACCGCTCGGCTACGTGAGACGCCCTCCCCTCTGAGTCTCGTCAAGTCACCCCGCCTCGGCCAGGCTGCGCCCCTCCTGTCCGTGGCCACCCTCCACCCCCAGGCTAAGGACATCACTTCTTTCTTCTCACACCTGACGATGCTGTACACCAGCTCAGCGACTGATTACATGCTCTTCTGCTGACATTTTTTCAAATCATGATTTACTTAAATCCTTTCTGTCGTTCAGCTTCCTGTATATACCGCTCATCTCCTCTACCAGAAATTCAGTTACAGATAGCAAGAGATCAGTAAACATCTAACATTCTAGAAAGTTCAAGCCAGAAAAGATCTCAGAGGTGATCCAGGCCAACCCACTAATCCGACAGAAAATGGAGGCCCACAAGAGGGAAGTGAGCTGCACAGCTTGATACAATAAAGCCCATTAGCCTGGAGCCCAGCGATCTACCCTTCCACTCGCTGTCGGGGTCGGTGGCAAAGGTGTAGTACAGGGGCCCCACGATCTCATTCATGCCCTGCACGTAAGCGATGCCAGGGTTGAGCTTGGCGTAGATGAACAGAATCCGCTCCACCACCTCCCAGTGGGCCTCACAGCCGTTGGGCAGCACCTGATACTCGTTCACGGATGAGGGCGCTGCGTTCTTCTGCGGGGAACTCATCTGGGGGAGAAGACGAAGAGCCCGTTAAGGTGGGTGGCACTACCGACAGTATGTTCTCACTAACTTCCATCTCATGGGCAACCCAGGGCACAGAGGAGCGCGTCCACCACCACTGGGAACAAGCGGACAAATCCAGTGTACACTCTACGAGCAAGCTGGACTGCAATGTAATTTATGGTGGGAAAGGTCAGGATAGTGCTTACCTGAGGGAAGGCGTACTGACTAGGAAGGGGCATGAGGGAACGTTCCGGATCATGGGAATGTTCCATGTCTTGATCTGGTTGGCAGTTACACGGGTGTATACATAAGAAAAAGTTCATCTACTTGTATACCTAAGATTTGTGCATTTATTGTAAGTTATAATACTTCAATTTAAAAAATATATAAAAATATATCAAAAACAGACAACTGGTTAAGACTCTTCAAAAAGTCAAATGTTGAGGAGCGGGGAGTGGAGGCGTGCTCCAGATGAAGACACTAAAGAAACGTTAACATCCTAATGCAACGCATAAACCCTGAAGAGGTGCTGGTCTGGATTTAAAACAACAAAAATATTCTCAGTACGACTGAGGATACCCGATCCCGGACTGGATGTGAGGTCTTATTACGGATTATGGTTAATCTCCGTAGATGAGACAATGGTAAGGAGGATGTCCTTATTCTCACGGGATGCCTGCTGAAGTACTTGGAGGTAAAGGGTCAGGACGTCTGTCTATATATGACACACACATACACACATGGCCAAAGGTTAACAACTGTTGAATTTAGGTGGAAAGTATATAGGTGTGCATTGTACTCTTTTTTCAACTTTTCTGAATGTTTCAAAATTTTCATAAGAAAAAGCTGGGAGATGAATGAAGAGATGATGATGCCCGCTGAAAACTCATGCAATACAGCCGAGGTCCCCGACACCTGGATCCCCTGGGAGCTTCGTAAAGGTTCAGGTGCCTGGGGTTAACTGTATGAGAGCCACAGGCATGCCCATGCAGGGACAGAGTATGAAGCTGTCCTGGAAGCCCAGCGTCCTGGAGACAGGAAACTCCCTTTTCCACTCTATGTACATGTGTATACACATATACATGCGTGTACACATGCACACACACAGACACACACATCACTAATGTTTACCCAGTGTTCTACTGCAAAACAGAGCTCCACAAGCCTTCCTGTTTAATGCCCCGAACAGCCTAGAATACTCTCTCAACATCATTTTCAAGATGAGGAAACAGGCTCAGAAATGTTAGGCCACTCATCAGACATCTCGCATTAAAGTGAGCCCAGACCAGCTCACTCTAGAACCCGAGGTCCAGGCCTCAGAGAGTGCCCGCTGCTTTCCAAGAATCTGCACAGCCATGACCTCATTTCACCCTCTGGGCAATTCAAAAGCCAGACAGGGCGGAAATGATTACACCCAGTTTACAGAAGAGGCAGAGGCCCAGGAAGGTGAGTCTGCTGTTAGCTGCCCAGGGTCAGACAGTCTGCTTCAACTCAAACTGCCCAGCCACTGGTCCAGAGGTCTAGCGATGGAGCTTGCGGTCCGGTTCTCTATCACCAGGACCAGGTCCAAACCTAAAATCAGTTCTCAGTCACCAATTACTGTAGTAAAATGAATGACAGAAGCCAGGTCCCCATCTTGCCATGCAGCCAGAACATCAGCAGCCAAGCAGGAGGGCCACCAACCCAGCCAGCCACGGGGCCGTTTAGCCAAGCATTTGGCATCTCCTGACACACCCAGCTGTCGTGAGCACGTGGAACCCGGGGATCAGCCAGAATGGCCCCGTCACCTCTGTGGTGGAAAACGGCTGCTCTCCTAGAAACACAAAGCCCTGATCGGTCACTCCACTTGGGGGAGAAACAAGCTTAGCTTGTTGGAGGTTACAGAGGATTTTTCCATTGTTGGAAGACAGCGAAAAATTTTGAGGAACAAGTCAAAGCTCCAGGTGCCAAAGCAGTAGGTGTAAATTAAGGAACAAGACAACGTACTTGTTTACCCATAAGCAGCTCCTCAGAATTGCAGGAATCTGCTAGAAGACTGAGGTTCAAACACTCAGCATCACCTGGCCAGCACGAGACCTATCATTCTTTTCTCCTAGGTCTCTCACACCCCTCCCCACTCCACTCCATCCTCCACCCCCACCCACCCTTGCCTGGACACCTCAGCTGCCTCCCAGGCGGCCTCTCCACCTCCATTCCTGCCCCTGCCAGTCAAGTCTTGTATAAAGGCAGACTTAAATCACATCCCTGCTCTTAGAGTGGTGCAGGGGTCCCCAGCCCTCAGGACAAAGGCCCCGCGTGGCCTCACCACCACTCACCTCTCCAGCATCCTCCACCCCCCACAACACCCCGCCCCACTCCACCTCATGCTGGACTCCCTTCCTTGAACACACCCAGCTCTCTCCGGCCTGAGGACGTCCACACATGCCATCCTCTCCACCTGGAAGTCTCTTTCCTCTTCATCCTTGGAGCCTAAGCTTAAATGTCACTTCCTCAGGGAAGTCTTCCCTGATGCCCAGACCAGGTACGCTCCCCCCATCACTGTTCCCACCACACTTTCTCATCAAACTGGTAGTTACTTTTCCAAGCGCCGTCTACACCACAGACCAGAAGTGTGGCTCCTTCACTGCACAGCAGGGCCCTCCCCCACACCCATTACACCAGCCTTTGATGCCTGACTTTCAGAGAGAGCCTGGAGGGGGACCGGGCAGGACCAAGGCTGCTTTGGGCAACTCTCAGGGCAGACGGTCAGGGGTATGATGGCCCGTGGCCACTAGTCCAAGGGAAGCAGGAAGGAAAAGGCCATCACGGGGCGTCCCTGGGGCTGCCAGGTTGCCTCTCACATTTGTGACCCCGCTCCGGTTCCGGGCCACCGTCTGGGATTTCAGTGTCGTCTGTTCCACCCGCTTACGAAGGGTCTCGAACTCATTCTGCGGATCCAGGATGAGGAGGCAGGGGTGCTCGGTGGCCCTCTGGAAGAAGGATATGTCTGGGCACAGCCTTCTGTCAAGAGGGAACAGGGGAGGACTGTTACTCAGCGTGGAATTTTTAGGCATCCCAACAGCACCCTGCTGCCAGATGCCCCAGCATCCCCAAAGCCTCTTGTATGTGTGTGTGTGTCTTCTAATTAATAACATTTTATTTCAAAAGCAGTACAGTCATGGTATATGTATACGTACCCATATATCTTATGTGTATTTGCAAACAGACACACACACACGCATATGTATTTTTAAGTGTCCTTAGGGTCTTAACTCTTAAAACAAATGTCTTTCCATGTCAAAAATATCGCATGCGTACAAATGTATTCACTGCATTGTGGCTTAAAATGGTAAAAGAGGTTTTGTTAAGTTACACATTATACAACAGAATATTACACAGCTGACATAGGAGATGCTCAAGACAGAGCAAGAGAAAAAAGCAAGTTGGGAGACAGGCTCTAGATCAAGTTTTTAAAATATATGTACTGGGCTTCCCTGGTGGCGCAGTGGTTGAGAGTCCGCCTGCCAAAGCAGGGGACGCGGGTTCGTGCCCCGGTCCGGGAAGATCCCACGTGCCGCGGAGCGGCTGGGCCCATGAGCCATGGCCGCTGAGCCTGCGCGTCCGGAGCCTGTGCTCCGCAACGGGAGAGGCCACAACAGTGAGAGGCCCGCGTACCGAAAAAAAATAAAATAAAATAAAAAATAAAATATATGTACTGCAGTACACACACATTTTCCAAAGATCTTATACAGAGCACACTGCAAACTTGCCCTCTAGAAACACTGAACAACGTGCTACAATCACTACCAGAGTAAGAACCTGTTTCCCCAGAACTGGGTTCAAGATGTGGTTCCTGACTTAAATGGGGCTATTAAACACCTGGAGAGTAGAGGTTCCAGCCTGAGAAGGAAGGAGGCAAGAGCCCGTTCTGCCCCCTGGCTGAGCCACCCAGGGTTGGGGTCTCACTGCGGGCACAATGAGCACAGGAGAGGAGCAGCCCCAGGTGCCGAGGGGCTGGAAACACAGCTACACACGGTGAAGGCAGAACTGAAAGCAGGTGGGCAGACTCAGAACCCAAGCTCTAACCACTGGGTCCACTGCAGACAGGCCTGCCAGCTCCTCACCCAGCCCTGTGGGAGAGTCACCCGCTGCCAGACTCGCCCACCCAACAGGACAGCACAGCCGGTATCTCCACACTTCTCTACCGAGAGGAACGGCAAGCACGTGCACACAGTGTAGCTCACAGTTTAAAAAAAAACACACTTCTGACCCTGTCGCTCCTGTGCTTAAAACCTTTGCACGCCCGCCCCACATCCCTGGGATGGAGTGATGGTCCGACCCCTGCTTGCCTCCAGTGTGGCCGCAGGTACACAGGCCTTCGTGCTGCTCCTCGGACAGCTAAGCTCTGCAGGCTCGCAGGGCCTCCCACGGCAGCTCCTCGCCCAGCACCACACGGCCCTCCCCTCCCCTCCCCCCTGCCCCAAGGTGCCTGCTCCTCCCATCTCAGCTGCCGCCTCAGGCGAGGCTCCCCGACCGCCCTGAAGCACCCTGAACTCTGCCTTCAGAGCATTCTCCACAAACTTTAGTGACACGAAGATCTGTTTTGTTGAACATCCGTCTTCCCGTCCTCCCTGCCAGCTTCTAGGTTCCTTAAAGAGAGGGGCCATGCCTGTCTATTCCGTGTTCAATGCCCAGCCTACCGTTGAGCCTGCCATGTAGCGGGGCCTCAATATTTGCTGAAGAAAGGAAGAGATGAATCCACAGACGCCAGGGCTACAACTGAAACTAAGGCAGGGAGACAGGAGAGCCGGGCACTCACCACACCTCCAGCCGCACCCCAGGCCTGCTGTCACTAGGGCCTGGACTCAGCTACCAGGACAACTCACCAGCAGTTCCTCAAACACGCCCCTGCAGACCTGGGCTGGGAAGGGACAGGGCAGACGAACTGGAAATCCCACAGAAGCCCCAGGGGCCGGCTCCCACCGCCCAGCGCCCTGCTCACCGGACATCTTTGTCGATCTGCAGCAGCACCTCGTTGTCCTTGAAGTATGTGTTCCATCGGCTGTCAGGGTTAGGGTTGAGTGGCTGTCAGGGAAAATGAGCCGCTCTGTCCTCGGCCGGCTAGGAGCCCAGGGACAGATACCAGTCTGGGGGCCTGAGCAGCGGCTCCGAACCAGCCTTCCCACCAGAGACCCAGCTGTGGCTGAGACAGCCTGTGAGCTAGCTGGGGGGCAGCATAGGCCTCGTGCAGCCTCCCAAAGCACGATCACACTCCACACCCAGCAGCCGAGCCCCGTAGTCCGCTCTGAGTACTTCCCTGAGCAGCAAGGATTCTGTCTTTCCTGTCTGTAGCTCTAGAATGCTGCATGTAACAGGTGCTCACTAAACGCTTGCCTGATGAATGAACGAATATTGTATCATTAGGTCTCTTCGAATCCAACTCATTACTACTTTGAGTTGCCAATTCCAGTCCTTGGAGGATCGGCCTGGGTCCAACCCATCTCCACTTCCCGACTGCAAAGCACCACGGAGGAGCTCGGTATTTGTGGCTGGAACGAGCCTTCCTCCAGGCCACACAAAGGCAGTTTATCCTCCCACCGGCCCTGCTCTGACTCCCTTCAACTATAATATCACAGATTCTTCCTCGAGGAAGGGGACTGAGGAGGAAAGGAGCCAAAGCACATGGAGGACCCGGCTCAGCGCTGCACACGCACGCTCCCATGACCCCAGTCATTGCTTACAGTCCCAACTGGGCCCAGAGCCTGCGGAGAACAGGAAGAGACAACAGCCTTCGGGGGCTGAGGAGCTAAATGCAGAAATGAGGTACCGGGAGGGCCAGAGGGGACCAAGACCAGCTGCACCTGGCCTCTGGCATGAGGGACCTGGTCCACTGCAAGGCCCACACCTCTCCCCACTCTGGAGCCTCGGTCCCCACTGCGGACCCCTACTCACATGGTCCTCAAAGGTCACATCCTCCCTGGATACACCCATGTTGGCCTTGGCGATGCCAGGCTGGATGATCATTTCCCTCAGGAACTGAGAATACAGCTCCCTGTAGGAGAGAAGAGGAGAGAGGGATGATCCCCAAAGGTCTCACCCAGGGAGCCCAGAGCGGAGCAGCAGCAACAGGAAGTGGGCCGGGTTCACACCACCTGCTCTGATACAAAGGGCCTCCCATCATCCCCCTTTGTCAGGGTCTCACCTCTGCTTGGCCAGGATGGAGGTCCATGACGCTCTCTCCAAGGGGAGGTAGTTCAAGAGAATCTGCAGAGAGAGAGAGAGAGGAGCAAAGCTCTGGCAACTCCCCGAGCCCAACCCTGGAAGTAGGTGGAGGCTGAGAGGCCTCAAAGAAAATGTCTGATAAAGCTCGGAGACAGCAAAATGGGCTAAATAAAATCCAGGAACACAGGCATGGGCTGGGGGCAGCCTCCCCTATTCTCCCCACTGGCTTCCCCCACCTTCATCCTGAACCAGCCCTTTCTACTGCATTTCCTCACAGAGACTCTTCCAAACGATAATAAAACTCTGTGCTCAAAGGGGTTGGAAACCGGGACACCGGGGTTCTGCTCCCACCTCAGCGAAAGGCTTTAGGCGAAGCGCAGCCTTTTTTTGTCCCAATAAGCATCACTTCCACTGAGATGTCTGGACCAGGAAGCAGAGGGCTTCGCTGGCATTACAAAGTGTTCCATCCCCAAGGGGATCCTGGAGGGGACGCCAAGAGAAACAGAAAACCCAGAGCTACCCAGAAAAGCTTCCTGGGACAAGCAAGGAAAGACAGAGAACAGGAAGAAGGGGCCAGGGGTGGGGGCAGCCCATGCAGGAACCCAGGGACTCTCAGCAGAGCAGAAGCTCCACCCCAGGCACACCCACCTTCCAGCAGAGGCACCGCAGTCCGCCCTCACAGGGGATGCCTGTGGACATAGCAGGCAAAGGTCACGCCCCCGCAGAGTCCCAGAACCCCCCAGTCCTCCACCTCGGAGCCAGTCGGCAGGGAATGGAACGGGCAAGAAGTACTTCTTCAGAAAGATCACTAGACTAGATGCCAATCCTGTGTGTACTCTCTCTCTATGGCCGTCTGGAATGTGCTTTTGAGGAGAACACCTTCTCACCCTTGATATTTCTTCCTCAGAGCAGCCTTTACCAACTACCATCTCTTCCCAAACAAAGCCAGGTCTCTTGACATAAACAATAATAGCTCCATCACTTCTCCTTCACAACATCCACCACAAATGGGATCGTATAATGTAGTTTGTACATTTATTTAACATCTTTAACCCCTACTACTGGGTAAGCCCCAGAAAGACATGGACCAAATTTGTCTCACAGTCCCAGTACCTAGCCCAGGGCATGGCCCACAACAGGGAGTCCATTAAGTATCTGTGGAATATAAACAAAGCTATGAATGCTAAGTGTTTTGGGCTTTATGGACATTGTTTCACTTAATCCTCATTATAGCCCTTGTAAGTAGGGAAGATCAGCATCACTGTCCCCATCTTACAGATAAAGAAACTCATCTGTAAAGACAGAGAAATCAAGGACTCACACACAGGTTTGTCTGACTCTAGAGCCCAACTCAGCAAGCTGCAACCCCTGGGGCCTGGCAGATTCTTCAGCTCAGCACAGATGCCAAAACCCCTCAAGATCTTCAGGGCCATGTTATAAAGCAGAAACTAACACACAACTGTAAAGCAATTATACTCCAATAAAGATGTTAAAAAATAAATAAAATTTTAAAAATAATAAAAAGAAGATCTTCAGGGCCTAAATATCACTTCTGAACAGAAAAACAAACTTCTCCTGAAATACTGTCATGAACCTCGCTAAAGCAGCTGTTGCTACCATCTCCCCAGTACCGTGATCAGAAGCTAATGCCCCCACCTCAGAATCTGCATGGGGATGAAGGGGGCAATTAAGCATTACTTGCTGACAAAGTTACAAGGGCAGAGCAGTCACAAGAAGCTACCCAGACCAACTTGGGGTATTTTTAAAGACAAGCAAAAGTCTCTGTGCTGAGAAGTTAACTAGGCCACGGAGGGCAAAGTCTAAAGCTGCTGGGGTTCAGCCCCTTAAAGTGAGCGTCTCAAGGCTGGAATTTTACCATTAACCAAAGTTCACTGTTGCCTGAGTTGGCTTTGATCCTAAGCCAGGGATAGAACCAGTAACCACTCTGCAGCTAACCAAACTCTACAAGACAGGGAGCTTGCTGAGGAATGAGGAAAGACCTGACCTCAGCTCCGCAGTCTCCCCTCTGCCCCTCCAGTTACCCTCAGGAAGCAATCAGCATCATGTATAGGCCAATAAGCACCCTGTCTAAGGCCTACAGGCATGCTAATTGTGGCCGCCACTGCTCCAGGAACCCCCTCCAAGCTCAGGGTAGTCACTGGTTGTTCAGCTCCACAGAAGCTGGAGATGGCCCCAAAAGGCAGGCTGGCCCCAGAACTGGCCACGTGTGGCCTTGGGCACCCTCCCCTCCATCTTAGTCACAACGCTGCTCTAGGAAAACCCTGAAAACGGAGAGTTGCTTCTTACCACTAAAACTGAGCTCCTGAAGCTTCTCCAAGGCAATCGTGGGCTCCTTCAGGACATCCTGGAAATCTGCAACCCTAGAAGGGGGGAGGGTGAGACAAATGAAGCACAACCAAACCCCAAGATGACAGGCTTAGCGACCACTCCTAAAGCCCGCAGCTTCCTTACACCACCAGTCTCCAAACTGCTCCTCCCTCCCCTCCAGGACACAAAGATGGTAAAGCTCAAGCAAAACCCGGCCAAAGGCAGCTTTGGAGAACTAGAGATCACTTTTTCCTCTAAGCCCAGAAATGCAGAGATATTCTTGTCTAGAGGTTCTCAAATGAGCACCATGAAACTAGACACGTTCTAATATTTAGTGAGCTGGCATTTATAGGGCACTTCCTGCTGGTCAGGCCCAACACACTGCTGCTATCTGAACTCAGAAAGCCCTAGGAATCAGGAGTAATTTGATCTGTAGACAAGGACCTGTGTAATCAGCATTCCAAGCTCAAATATATAACCATTAGAAGACTTCTGGGCCTGCCCGCAGGCAAGGACAAAAGGTTTAAAAAACAAGTCCTGCACCAAGGGGGGAAAGTGGGGGCAGGAGGATGAACTGGGAGATTGGGATTGACATATATACACTAATATATGAAATAGATAACTGATAAAATTAAATTTAAAAAAAAAACAAGCCCTGGAGGAAAACTGAAGAGTGAGCAAAATTAGCCAACGCTGCAGGATTTGGCCTGAGGAGAGAACTGGAGAATCCAGGTTTTCCAGCATTTCTAGTAAGAAAAGGACACGTGGGACAGGGAGCATCTGTATAGACTAGGGTACTGGGGCAAAGGGTTAACAAGGGGAAAAAAAAAGGACAGGAGGTGGGGAGGTGGGGGTGAGATCGGGCATCGAGGCCCTGGAAGAGGAAGACACCAGGGGAAGGGATCCAGGGTGAGAGAGAGACAGAGAGAAAAGGGGCGACACCGAGGGCAGGAGAGGTGTCCACGCTCCGTGCAC
>RJWK010050612.1:0-16220 GCA_004363435.1 Platanista minor | reverse complement strand
AAAAAAAAAAAAAAAAAAAAAGTCACTGACACTTATTACAGAGAAAAGCAGTACAGTTCCATCATGAGAAAAAGATGGTCTAAAAGAAAGGATCTGGGCTGCCCTGGTGGCGCAGTGGTTGAGAGTCCGCCTGCCGATGCAGGGGACGCGGGTTCGTGCCCCGGTCCACGAAGATCCCACGTGCCGCGGAGCAGCTAGGCCCGTGAGCCGTGGCCGCTGAGCCTGCGCGTCCGGAGCCTGTGCTCTGCAATGGGAGAGGCCACAGCAGAGAGAGGCCCGCGTACCACACACACACAAAAAAAGCTTTTAAAAGGAAGAAAGGAAGTATGGGAGACATATTCCAGTTGCGGGAGAGATGGGGAGTTTAAAAAAAAAAATAAATTAAAAAAAAAAAAAGAAAGGCTCCAACTTAAATGAGAACAAAATGTTTTTAACTGAAGAGCTTGTATAGATCTGAGGCAAAGTGTTCATATGCAGAAACTTATTTATGCTATTACTGAAAAAAGAAGATCAATTTGTCAAAATTCTGATTTTATGAGGAACAAGGAAAAGCAGCCAAGTGACTTAAAAGTAAAAAAAATTAAGATTCTGACAATTTCCTTTCAATTTTCATAGACAAGGTAAGTGATATTACAACAGTCAAAGAAACGAACATCTGTTAAAGAATTTCTGACAGGTGATTTTTGCTCAAACCAAGTTTATGAAATTATAAAAGAGACTTTTTTTTTTTTTTGCGGTACGCGGGCCTCTCACTGTTGTGGCCTCTCCCGTTGCGGAGCACAGGCTCCGGACGCGCAGGCTCAGCGGCCATGGCTCACGGGCCCAGCCGCTCCGCGGCATGTGGGATCCTCCCGGACCGGGGCACGAACCCGTGTCCCCCGCATCCATCGGCAGGCGGACTCTCAACCACTGCGCCACCAGGGAAGCCCTACCTAACCCTTTTCAAGGGATAAATATAACTAATCTCTGCTGTTGGACAATTTATCTTCATATAGGCAGAAGCCAGCTACTGCTGTATAACAGAAGAAGACAAAAGATGCCCCTACAAAACCCTGCCAGTGTAAACCTTAGCTTCTTCTCAAGATGGCCACGGGAAACTTCAGGCCAAAAAACCCACCAGCTTTCTGAACCCAGGCTTGCCAAATCAACCACTTCAAAAGCCAGGCGGCTTAACAAAAGAGGAGACATTTATCAAGTAATAATAATAATATGAAAAATAGCCATTCCACCACCTTCTGCAATGCTTATAATTTAAAAGATACTGATAGATACTTTTTTTTTTAATTGACACAGGTGTGCAGGACAAAAGCTTTTCACACACTAGAATAGGCTAAATAGTACGAATTAATACTGAACACTTTGGGAGACCATCCATTAAGATCATTTTCAAAAAAAGTGCTAAAATGAGCTCATTACAAGAAAGGCCTGCAAATACAATTCTGGTAAAAATGAAAAAAGAAGGTTTAGGAGTCAGTAAGCATATACACGCACACCCACACACACCCACAACAGAGGATGAATAAGTGGGAAAAAAATCCAGATGTATTTCTAGGTATAGTGTCTGTGTTATGAGGGTAGTTTATGTGATTTAACAAAGGGACCGGTAGCTCTGTACCTTCAAGGTGGGGAAAAAACATTAGCTCTTAGGAAGTCAGAATTTCAGAGTAACCAAACGATACCCCTCTATCTCATTTACTGTCTTTAAAAATAAACACTTTTGACTTTTTTATTCAATAGCAACATAAGGAAAGGACTGCATATGAATACAGTTTTTCTGCCCCAAATGAGTACACAGTGCTAATATTTGACTTTTATACCACACTGCGATTATTCACCCAACAGAATCTGCCTATCAACACTGAAATATCAACTGATGATGGGTATCTAGCTCTCTAGGGAAACGTGAAAAGCTGAAAACAGAAACATAAAAGCTCTTAACTGAGGATTAGTAATAATAGCAGTGAGAATAAAGTTATACTCTTCATCCAAAAAGGTACACACATTTAGGACTTCCCTGGTGGCGCAGTGGTTGAGAGTCCGCCTGCCGATGCAGGGGACGCGGGTTCGTGCCCCGGTCCGCGAAGATCCCACATGCCGCGGAGCGGCTGGGCCCGTGAGCCATGGCCGCTGAGCCTGCGCGTCCGGAGCCTGTGCTCCGCAACGGGAGAGGCCACAACAGTGAGAGGCCCGCGTGCCGCAAAAAAAAAAAAAAAAGGTACACACATTTAATGGCAAGTTACTGTGGTTTCTTTCCAAATAACTCTTAAAGCTGGTAACTTAGTATTTGAATATAATAACAGATAAGTCTCGTGTTTTCCAATAAAGAGTAAGGTAATGTTTTTAAAGGGCTCCTAGACATTATTTACTATCTTTCCCTATAATTTTTTTTTTTTTTTTTTTGCGGTACACGGGCCTCTCACTGTTGTGGCCTCTCCCACTACGGAGCACAGGCTCCGGAGGCGCAGGCTCAGCGGCCATGGCTCACGGGCCCAGCCGCTCCGCGGCATGTGGGATCTTCCCGGACCGGGGAAGGAACCCGTGTCCCCTGCATCAGCAGGCACACTCTCAACCTCTGCGCCACCAGGGAAGCCCCATACATTCCCTATAATTTTTAAACCCTAATTGTCTTTTAACTTAAATCCTACTTGGGAAATAATAATAATAGCTAATATGTATTGAAAGTCCTTGTATCACTTTATCTTCTTCCTACAAAAGATACTATAATACCCTCTTTTAACATAGGAGGAAACTGAGTCACAGAAAAGCGATGTAACTTGAGGAAGGCAACACAGCTAGTTAGTGGCAGAGCATGCTTTCTGGCTAACTCCCAAAACCATGATCTTCGTTTCATCTTATCTTGCCTCAGTACTTACTGGACTCTCTTTTTGGTTGACATTAACCATGTATGTCAAGGATCTGCTAACTACAGCCTGTGAGCCAAACCCTGCCCATAGCCTGTTCTCATAAATCAAGTTTTACTGGAACACAGCCAACACGGCTGCTTTCACACCATCAGGGCAGAGCTGAGTAGTTATGACAGAAACTCTAGGGCCCTCTACAGAAAAGGTTTGCCAATCCCTGATTTAAATAAATGTGCCAAATCAGGTGAAAATGAAGTTTTTGGAGTAAGAGTTTAAATAAGGACCCACGTGAAGATACTTACATAGGGCCTAGCCCAAAAACTAGACCAAGCCACAGACCAACAAATGCATGAACTCAATCAAAGAAGACATTATATCATGCTACTGAAGTACCGCTTTAATATCACTAGATGTGTCATCAACCTGAAGGTTAGGCCAACAGAACACTCAACATCTGAGCTGCTTACAGTCACTATTCAAGGACAAACTGACAAACCAGAAGGAAACTGCATAATCTAAGTGTGGGCTGACGGCCTTCTTGGATCTTTAGGAACTCTGGGCTGGACTTTTGATCTTGGCATGTCATAGGGGTGCATAAAAGTTTTCTGACTGAATGAGTGAAAAGCACAGTCCTGGGAACCTAGAACCCCCAGAAGAGGGTCCTCACCCCCACCCCAGCGGTAGAGAAACTCTTCTCTTGAGACTTCGTTCTAAAATCATTCTCAAGCCTGAGTCTTGGCCTCTGCAATTTCCCTTAGGCCTCTCCCTGGTCCCACAGAAAAGAATGACCACAACACCAGGAGACACGGGACCCCCTAGGCTGGGTGGTACCTGCCAGAACACAGCATCTTACCCCCGGGGCAGGTGCATTACCTGTACTCCCGCTCTTGCAGAATCTCCACGGGGTCCAGGCCCTGCGGTTTCTGGACGGGGCTGATCCGGCTCTGCTTCTGCTGCAGCTGCAGAATGGGCGAGGGCTGCCCCGGGGTCGGCTGCGGCACCGAGGGCCCGGGCACGGCGGCCGCGGGCGGCGGCGCTGCTGCAGGGGGCGCGGGCGAGGGCCGGCCGCTGGGCGCGGGCACCGGCAGCTTCTGCGGGGGGCTCGGGCCGCTCAGCTCCGGCCCCGGGCCTGCGGGACAAGAGCGACATGGGCAGCTCGGGAGGAAAGGCACCCCGTGCCCATACCCGGCCTGCCCGCTGCCCCCTGGGAGCCCGGCGATGGGGACAAGTAAAGGTCTCACGAGAAGAAAACAGGAGGGAAGGGAGCAAGATGAGGAAGGCGGGAGGGGAAAGGAAAAAGAAAAAAAAAAAAAAAAAAGAAGCTGGCATCTATCCCAAAGGGAAATAAATGGCCCAAAAATGACTCTTAGATAATAAACTGATTAAGGAATGGACAGCCAGCTTTTAGTGTAGGTCTACAGTGGGTTTTTAAAAATAATGCCAGGTGCATTCAGGGTTCTGAAAAAGCAAGGGAGTCACCCACCAGTCGGATGCAATTTGGGTGTGGTCCCAAAATCACATTTCGCAAACTACACCACAAGCCCCCTCCATCCCAGCGTGGAAGAGCCCTCCTGTTAGAACCCATGCTTTACAAGTACAGGCAGCAGCTCGCCAGTCCTCTGATGTGAACTAAAAGGGGCACGCATTTTCCCTAAATGACCTATAAACTGTATTTCAGGCTTCATCAGTGCATCTAGGGAACTTTAATTTTTTTACTACATATTACAAAATATTTCTGAAAACATTCAGTGCAGGGGGAAAAAAGAATCTGCTCATTCCACCTAAGAAAACTTAGCAAATATTAAGATTCAAGAGAGCATTTTTCTCATGTTATCAGAATAAAGGGATATGCAATCATTAAGCTTATCAAAATGCACTTAAGTTAATTTAAAGCAATTTCCCACATTAAACTTCAGGAGTTTAAACTGATTGCTAGGTCTGGACCTAAAATAAGAAGTGTTCCATCTCTCCTCTTAAGTGAATTTTTACTTACTTCAAAGTTATAAATAAAATTAGTGATGCTACCAGAGGGGTTAGTAAATTTAAAAAAAAAAAAAAAAAAAAAAACTCAGTAAGCAGATGTTAAAACCTCTCATGGGCATTCTTCCAAGTGTTTTCTATATCTTTCCGGAGAAATATTAAAATTATTAAATGGTAACAAAACTAATCACCTCTATACTTCAGAGCGACTTAATAATTAACCATACGAAGACATACATTATGAAAAAGTAGACACATTTATTCAATTTCCAGCAAACACCAGTTAGAAGTGGGCTTAAATGACAATGCAAGGATAGCAAACATTCTGACAGGAGGAGTCGGAAGAGTTAGAAGAAAGTGCTTAGGAAACTACAGTGTGTGTGAGTGTGAGTATATGTGTCTGTGTGCATGTGTGTGTGTAGTGTTGTTGGTCTTTTGTTCACTTCCTTCTGAAATTAGGTAAAACTTTCCCAAAGACCTAGGGCTTGTTAAGACTTCTTGAGGTAATCTGTAGCCCTTGTTCTAGGATTGATGAAAAGTTCTGGAGGGAAAAATGCATTTCTGTTTGTTTTGTTTTAGGCACTGTAGATATACTATTATAATAGATTCTTTACAGCTAAGTACATTCTGATTTTTTTTCTGAATGGGAGGTCTTTTACATAATGCATAGCTTTTCATTATATTTCAGATTTAGTTTCTTTCATCCATATGTAAGAAACCAATTTCTAAACATTAAATCTTAAGGTTGTTACGCATTGGAATGAGATATGGAGGGACATTTTTTATTATATCTTCCCTCGAGGCCTTTAAAACAGGGTAGATATTTTTTATCTGGGTTGCTTGAGCCAAAAGAGAGGAGACAGAGATTTCTAACAATCACTTTAATTCTCTGCGATTCTATGAATTTCCCTAATAAGCTCAAGAAACTGGTAGTTAAAAATATTTGAAGAATTTGTATGAGCATACCAAATAATAGATTTAATACACTGAAGCCCTTTAATAAAAAGAAAATCCAGGTCTTTCTGATAAGATTAATATCATATTAATTACCCTAAATTCAGTTCTCAAAGTGTTTTTCCTCCTTTCGAAGTTTAAATAAGTCATCAATTAAAGCCATACCAGTGCAACAGTGTACACATTTCACTTACTCTGGGCATTTTCTTCTTTAGCATTATGGCTCGTAAATACTTATGCAGAAGTGTATGCCAACTCCTCGAGGTATATTCAAGTCATTATTTTTAAAACCGTACGATCAAAGGGACGTATCCAGAGCATGTCTGATATCCCTGGTTCCAAATCTAGCCATTTTCAGCCCACGACTGTGAACTAGATCTGATGCATACACAGCTAGGCTTCTTTAATCCATTAGTGCAGAGACATCCTTATGTGGTTGAAGGACCCTTAAAATTGAGAAGCCAGAGAGACCCAAACATGGACTTGGATATTCAAATCTCCAATTCCAAAAGGACTACAACTCCAAAGGATACAAGGTGCACCTTGTCTCTTTCCAAAATAATTGATAAGTTTCACCTACGGGTTGTGTGAGCCTCAGCAAGTTACTTAGCCCCTGGTGCCTCAGTCTCCTCGTCAGTAGAGTGGGGATGATAACAGTACAGTACTCACCCCACAGGGTGGTAGTGAGGATTCAATGAGACAATGAGGCTATGTGCCCAACCCTCAGCTCTGGTCATTTTTACTGCCACCAAGGACACCAAGGTAAAGAAGCCTAGTTTAATCACTCAGCTTTTCAGAAAAGCTCCACAGCAAAAGAAAGGCTTTCAAGGAAATTTGGTAGTGTATTAGGCAGCAAATTTGGAAGTGCGCTCTTCTAGAGCAAACTTCAAAATGTCTCCACAGTTTAATACAACTCAGCACAAACACTCAGATAAGTCGGCTTGCCATGTGCTTCCTGCTAATCCCCCAGCAGTCACAAGCAAACTCCTTTCTAACTAAAAACTGCAAGTTCATTTACTGCCTGGGTCTATTTTATCCCCCTTCCAACAGATTATATAAAAACTTCTCTTTACAGAGGCTAGGGGACTGAATGCAGCTTGCTGCAATCAGACATGCCCAGAACACAACTACCTAACCATGAGGTGTTCTGCCTGTCCTTCAGGCAGTTGAGCTGCCTGAATGGATTTTCTCTGTATCAACAGAAAGCATCTTGACAACAGACACTCAGGGTCTGCAAAATGATAAGAACTCACGCCCTGATATCTTCAGATGGAGGACAAATTACATTCTTTAGCTTATCGCCTCCTATTCCCTCGCCAATATAAACAAGGTAGGCTTAATTGTCAGAGGTACAAAATGTGTCTGTTTTCCCATCAGTCCTCACTTTAGAAGTCAAGGTAGGTATACGCCCTGACTCTCCTGAGGGGTGTCCCACTGCAGCTAAGTGTTGGGGGGAGGGATCTTTATTAGATGCCTGAATTTCAGAAACAGGTAAACAAACTTATTAAATGACCTTAGTCTCACATGTACAGAATTTCTGTACAGAGTTCCCATTTTACCTTCTGCACAGAAGGATGTTTATACAAATAACAGTCTGGGCATTAGACAAGGATTTAAGTGGTTTCCAGAGGTTGAAAAAAATAAATGTAATAATGATGCCTAAATGAAGCATACGAAGAAATTTTAGATAACTAAAAACAGGAGAGGGACAAGCACTGAAAAAAATTAGCAATAAATCTCTCACTTTCTACCATGAAGGCTTCCCTACCCACTGCAAAAAACCCCAAAACTTTTCAGTTCCTATTTTGAATTTTGCTTTAGTCTCTAAAAAGAAAAATGAATCAAAATTAAAAGAAAAACAAACGCTGGGTTTGATTTGAGTGGAGCCCACAGCAGGCAAGGACCAGAGTTATTTATTTGTTCAGTGCACACTTCTGCCAGTCAGACTGTAATTCTCTGGTGGTGGCACTTTTGATGAATGATAACTTTGGAGTAGGTTTGAGGCAGATCACCCCAGCCAAAAAGATTCTCTTCACACATGAATGACACTGCCAAATGGGACAAAAGAAAAATGGGATCACAGCTACCACCAGAGAAGCTGACATACTTAAATTGATGTTTTTTTCCTGAAATATTAACAGAGGTATTTATAAGCAATTATATTGCTTTATTTAAGAAAAGGAGGGGGATAAACAATTAATACAAGTGATATTAACTTAAAAAAGCTTTTTTTTTTTTTTTGTTTTACTTGGACTTGTCCGAAATACCAATGAAAAAAAAAAAAAAAAAAAAAAGTGTCTTTGTCAAGTAACGTCATCATCTCCCTGTGAAATCTGACATTTGGGGACAAGATCAGCAATGTAACCTCCCCCTCCCAGTGGCAGGAATGAGTCTGCTCTAGTTGAAGAAAGTATCCCCTTTCCTCCTTTATCCATGGTCTCTTTGCCCACTCTGGCACTATCCGCCCAAATATTTTCATTTCTAGTGAAGCCTGACTGCTGGAAATACAAAAGACACGAGCAGTGAGTAACAAAACAAGTTCCCCTTAATGACAGGACCCTGGCGAGGGAAGATGTACACATTGGGTTAAAAAAAAAAAAAAAAAAAAAAAAAAATGGAGCCCTCTTCTCTGGACACGATCCAGAAAATGCACCCAGGACTGTGTTGGTTATAGGATGTGAAGTATTTGTTATATACAAGTGTCCGGATAACTGAAAATCCATCCTTTAAGTTTTACCACGTTATCTGATCTCACTATGGTTGACTTTGGCTGAAAGGGTTTCTCAAACGAATCACTTAGCTTGCTGCCTTCTTGAACAACACCCTGGAAACTTTTCCTGCTGTGCGTAGGTCATTTTTAAAAAATAACAAGCTTCGCTGAGCTCCGTGATGAGGGGATACCCCAGGACAAGCTGCGATGCCCGGGGAAGTGTGCCTGTGTGACATGGTCCCTCACGATTACCTTTTGGGAGGCGCAGATTTCGCTCCTTCCACCTTAAACTACCAACAATCTGACTGTGGCCATTCAGCCTCTAACGGGAACTCCTTTAGTTAATGCTCCTCATATACTGAGATGCAGGATATCAAGGTCACCAATGTTGCTGACACTGTGTCTAGAGTATGAATAAAAAGGCTCTCAGTTAAAGGAGCAGAGATCCTTTTCCATCCTATGCACAGGAGTGAAATGCCCGCACCTGGTACACAGAGCTTGGGAAAGAGCCTTTCCCTTGTCATGAGCCTATTGGTCATGGAGGAGCCAGGATGGGGAAGGGGGCAAGTCCACGGGCTCTCCAGTCAGACTGCTGGCATTGAATCCCGACTCTCCATACCCCAGATGTGCCACCCGTGCAAGGTACTTATTACTGAGCGTGGAGTACAAGGTAAGCTAGCAGGCACTCAGTAAGCACAAGCTACACACATGCATAGACACACATACATTTTTGCTTCTCCCTGGCTGCATTCCTGAGAGCTAGTTTTTGCAGTTTTAAAGCCTCTAAACACACTTGAGTGTTCAAACTACCATTTTATGCATGGTTTTCCTGTACAACATTTTCCGTCTCTGATTTTTGGTCCCACGGGATCCTCCACCTACCAGAGAGCACTGTGGTTAACACACCGAAACCCAGAGATGCTGCCATACTTTCTTGCTCTTTAAAAAAACCATTCCTAAGGCTCCATCTACAATTAATGAGTTTATCCTTCTAGCAGGCAACTCTTAAAGAGTTTCCTCTACCAGAAAAAAACATTTACAAACTCAGAAGGTAGAAGAATAAAAAAAATAATAATAATCTGAACTCTTTCCCTTTGTTTAAGTCCCAAAACCTAAGAAGAAGACCAATATCCCAAACCAGTTGCAATGATCAGCAGCTGTCAGGGCCTGCCCAAATGAGAGGAGGGAACCATTCACAGGAAAGGGTGTCAGTGACAAGGAAGCACCCTGGAATTCAAATTCCCTAAGATTCAAATTCTCTGGAATTCAAAGCTGTGGTAGAATAGAACCATAAACTCTGTGCTTATCTAGTTGCTAACCAAAACCTTCCCAGAGTAAACAACATTCATGGAAGATCATCCTAGAGCCCCTTGGAGCTCTGAATTCTATCAGTGGGATCAAGCCAGACCACCAGAAGGTCGTACAAAGGACTATCACATCTCAACCCATTATATAATGTCATAGCTTCAGATCTGATGCCAGGGCACATGGGAAATAGGCCACGCGGATTCTGTTACTCTCTTTGTTATGAACAAATGTTACCAATGCCTCTACCATGCAGTGCCCCTTACAATTAATAATAACAATAATTTTAAAAAAAGTTCCCACCTGGGAAAACTACTTTATGCTCTCATGCTAGAAAAGACTCTGTGTCCACTGAGAAACTGGTAAGCAACTTCCTTCCGAGTGGTGAGTATCAGGTACCTGACCCTGTCTCCTTTCCTGACTACCAGGAAACTCGAGTCACCCCAGAATCTCAGACGCAGCAGCCGTGAGAGCTCCTGTAGCCCCCCACATTGCCAACCTCCCTGACCTTGATTTCTACTTCCCTTTGTCTCTGATTTTCTACTTGGTAATTCCTTTACCGCAGGTATGCTTCTTTGGAAGCCTCCCCAGATGCTTTTCACAAAAAGGGATAGACGTAAATAAATAAATAAATAAATAAATAAATAAATAAATAAATAAACAAACAGACACGAGATAGCTGAAGGAGAGCAGATTCGAGACGTGCGTGTTGGCAACGGAACGCACGGGGTGTAGGGGTTCCTAACCTGGGGTGTGCGTAGACGGGCTTCCGACAAACCTCGCACTGCTTGAAAGAGAATGCGAAATCACGGGGCTTTTTGCTTATAGCCACAGCTTGTGCCAGAGTCTGCAAAGTTTAAGAAGCACTGCTCTAGGACGTAGGCAGAGGAGACCAAGAAGTGTGGCCAACTAAGTGAAGCAAAGACAAGGGAGCCAGGGAGGTGCAACAGAAGGCTACGTCAGCCCTGGGCTGATACCACCAGCCCAGCACTTCTGTGCAGTTAGCAGTCTTTCTCGTCCGAGTTGGACCATCACGTTATTCATTTGGTTGCCTATGAACCTACCAGATGGCCTGCTGTAGTTGACAAGGGCCTGCTGCTGCGGCGGCGGCGGCGGCGGCTGCGGCTGTGGTGGCGGCTGCGGCTGAGGCGCCATCTGCTGCTGCTGCATGCCCGGCAAAGTCCTTTTCCCCTGGACGGCGAGCTGCAGCGTTTCGGGGAGGGGCTGGCCCCGGGCCAGCATTTTGTAAGCTAAAATCTGAGCTCGCAGCTGATGCAGCTGGACGGGACTGAAAGGCGAGGGCCCCCTGTTGGGCTGGCTCATCGCCTGCGGGTCGCCTGGGATGAGGGTCCCTGGCTGGCTTGGTGGCATCTGCGGTGCAGTTGGGCCACTTCCCGATATAGGGCTGGAGACATGCTCGGGGGCTCCCAGCGGAGACGGGTGCGGCGACATGTAGCCTAGAATGAAACACAAAAGGAGAGGTCACAGGCTGCCCCCCCCCCCGCACCCCGCGACCCTGAAGGAGAAGCATTCCCAAACGTTTTGATAATTTTCTAGAACAGCACTGATGGACAGACATCGAAAGCACAGGTAACTTAATAATTATGGGCTTTTATATAACTTAAAACGTACATATATCAAATGTAGACATAATTTAAAGAAACAGGCAAAAGTAATTTTAATAATATATAATCTAAATCGACATACCTCAAATATTATCATTTCAAAGTATAACAATTATTAAAGAGAGATTTTATGTTTTATTCAGTTACGACGCTGTCTCCACTGGGACTAACCACATCTCAAGTGATGGACAGCCATATATGTCCTAGAAAGTAAACTGG
Source organism: Platanista minor (assembly GCA_004363435.1). Lineage (NCBI taxonomy): Eukaryota > Metazoa > Chordata > Mammalia > Artiodactyla > Platanistidae > Platanista > Platanista minor. The sequence continues at coordinate 4,566 of RJWK010050612.1, read as the reverse complement.
TAATGGCTGTTGTACACCTAAAGGAAGGGCACCAGGGGACAGTATTATATGTTAAAAGTAGCCCGACCTGGAGAACAGAACCTGAAGGTGTCTGCTCTGTCGCAGTGGGGAATGAGTCTCTCATGGGGATATTACTTGGTTTATTATAATGCACTTTATGAATAATTTGCCATGATTGAGGGCCTCCATTGTTGTAGGCACTAAGCAAGGCATTGTACATACTCTTTTAGCTGAGTTCTCCCTGGAAACAGAGACTGATGGAAGGATTGAGCGGAGCTGATTTATCTGGAAGGCACAAGGGCACTGGCAGGGGTGTGGAAAGGTGCTACGCGGAAGGGACGGCAGCCAGTAACGGGTGCATGATTAAGCCAGCTGCTGTAGTGGGTACCCGAAGATTAATCTCATGCACAAGTTCTGGGATAAAAGGCACATAAGTTGCCTCCAAATTATCCCAGGGAAGGAGCTGGGGTATTTACACTCCATCACTGGTCACTGGTTATGACTCTGGGGATCGTTAGTCCCCGGGGACTTTGCCATGTGTGAGTAAGGTGGACTCAAGTAGACTGAAGGTTAGATGGTAGTCTGGCCAGTGGATATAAGGCTGGTGGGAGCACAGAAATGGTAAGAAGAATTAGAGGGAAGTGAGTGGAGTACACATGTTTCCTACAGTCCTCACCACATCCCCAGAAGATATGTACTGTCACCTCACTTTTTAAAATGAGGAAAGGGAGGCTCAGCGAGTTAGCGAGTTACCCCAGGTCACACAATCAGATCTTGGTAGCTCCAAGATTCAAACCAAGGTTTGTTTGATTACAAGGCGTATGCTCTTTCCATGGTCTAATATTAATTTGGTTTTATAAAAATAAAGGCTTGAAAGTTTCAAAAATCTTCTAGAACCATTTACGATACAATATAAAAATGAGAGTAATCTGCTTTGGTTACAAGAGATCTAAATGGGAAATTTAAGAATACTTTACTTAGGAAAGAAAAGTCAAAATGCACAAAAACTTCCAGGAACTTATTTCAAGAGATGAACTGTATAGCCTGAACAAAGAATCCCTGGAAAAACACACGAGTGAGCATTGCTGAAGGGAAATCCAAGAGCAAGGAGAGGACAGAGTGGCCTACTGTAATCCGAAAGGTTATCTTCAATTCAAACTGAGTGCTAATTCATCAGCTCAAAGATGTCCTAAGACACAAGTAAAATATTAGATTAAAAGTCTTTGCCTTCAATAAATGCGCCTGCATCACACTTTTTTTTTTTTTTGCGGTACGCGGGCCTCTCACTGCTGTGGCCTCTCCCGTTGCGGAGCGGAGCCCAGGCTCCGGACGCGCAGGCTCAGCGGCCATGGCTCACGGGGCCTAGCCGCTCCGCGGCATGTGGGATCTTCCCGGACCGGGGCACGAACCCGCATCCCCTGCATCGGCAGGCGGTCTCTCAACCACTGCGTCACCAGGGGAGCACGCATCACACTTATTTTAAAGGTCATCACATAGGTGTTTATTGTGTTTGAACCCTTGTCAAATTTGAGCCAAGACAGCTCTATGCATCTATGTGGAATCACAGAGGCCCAAGAATATCTGACTCACACTGCCTGGGGACTCATCATCATCATCCACAAGACTAGAGAAAATAAAGGATACAGTTACTTTTACCTCAAATTGCCATTTGGAGAGGGAAACAAATTTAGCCTGATCCTCTAAGACAAGAGTAGGTTTTGTTCTATCAGTTGGTGAGTTGTAGAACTCCATTCAGAGTAATTCTGCCCTGAAGAGAAATGGAAAAACTTCTAACTCATTCCCCAAATCCCACTCTATAAGGGAGCACAAAAATCACGCAGCCATTAGGATTCTAGTTGGTCATAAAAGTTAGCCAAGAAAATGCCCCCGAAATCAGCCTGCAAGACAGGAAGAAATTTAAATCCCAGGATGTTGTTATTTATAACAATAAACATTTAGAGAGTATCGATAACATACACTTAACTTCATCATTAACATTCTTCCCTCTTAATGAGGTTAACATTCACCTCCTATTTGTAATGCTGGTGCAAAATGGTAGTTTGTTCATTAGGAAAGCACCTTCCTAACACCTCTTTTTTTTTTTTTTTTTTTTTTTTGCGCGGTACGCGGGCCTCTCACTGCTGTGGCCTCTCCCGTTGTGGAGCACAGGCTCCGGACGCGCAGGCTCAGCGGCCATGGCTCATGGGCCCAGCCACTCCGCGGCACGTGGGAACTTCCCGGACCGGGGCACGAACCCCCTTTTTGACCAACGCTGCATCTACCACTGGAGGAAAAACTTCCTACTATAGTTACTGACATTTTCATGGTAGAAGGGATACAACCAGGTGTTAAAATGGATCATGTCTCCTGCCTTCTGGTCCATCCTCCTTCCTGAGGGCATCATCAATTATAGCTTACCCATGATAAATCACAGGATGCCTAATACAACAGACCAAAACATTAGACGATCCAATCTAAATGCAACTGTGTAACGCTGTTCATCAAATCGCTCTTTTCAGCTATGAACTCTTGGCAAGGCAAAGTTACGAAGATGAGACAGTTACATTAAGTACAATAATTCATTTTACCTCACATTTGCTAAGAAACTAAGAGTGGAATAAAAAGCATTTTCCAGAATTAATCAATACAACAAAATTCTCCCTCAAATGTGGAAAGAAGAAGAAACTGGGGGTGGAAAAATGTGTTGCCTAGAATTTATAGGGGATGTTAATAGAATCATTCTATCACAGCATGACATTAAAAATGTGACAGTGTTTCAGCTAAAGAGAGAGAGATTTCTTTTTTTTAATGACATGACTAGCATTCCATAAAACTTCAGGAAAATCAGAATCTAAATGATACAACATAACATATTTTCATAATTATCTTTAGTTGAGAAAACAGTGAAGAAGTTGTCAGAGAGTGAAATACCTTTGTCTGTAGGATGACTGCGTTGATGCAGAATCTGCTCCTTTTTGAAATCTGGTTTGATTTGCTCACTTAAAAAAAAAGTAGTCAAAAACTGGCAGTTTTCCTTCCCTCATCTTCAAGGGCCATTATCTCCCTAGTTTCACCTTGCCTCAGAGAGAGGCAATCACCTCTCTCCTTTTAATAACTTGAATTTTTAAGTGCCAATTTTATATGAATTTTATCTTCACACACACACATACAAATATTAAATATTATATACTTGCCTTTAAAGGCTTTTTCTAGTCAATGGACTAAAAATAAACAACGTTATCATTGGGACCATAAGGTACACAATTCAGTATTTATTGAAGGAAATGGTTTTGCTTCTCAACCAATACCTTAAAATAACCTAATAGTTGCTAGGTAGTTAAAGCTGACAGTTTTCCAATCAATACCACACCTCTCTGTACCTGTGTGTTTATAAATGGCTTCCTACGACGGGATTTTTAAAGATATATGCTATTATGGAGTCTGAATTCTTTTTAGATAATTATATAGAATAAGACTGCATTATACCAATACTACTTTATTCAAAGACATATTTTAAATAACTAATTCCCCAGTTTACAAGGCACTTTACTATTTTAGTGAAAAATATCACGTGCTAGTTCTGATTCCATTTAACTTAATGCAGACTTCTGCATTCCAAAGTATTATAACTTACTGACATTATATAAAAATTAAGATCTATTTAAAAGTGTTGACTTTTGAATACATATATTCACTTCTCTACCTACTTGAACAAAATTTACTGAATTTCCAGTTATGTGCTAGACATTGTGCCAAGTATTGGAGATTCCAGGGAAAATCATCATTCTAGAAGTTGAAGAAAGGAACTGAGCTATGAAAGAAATTTTAAGATACATAAAAGTAAAAATGCTCACTTATAATTCACACATTTCAAGTGTTTTCCATTGGAGTCTTCCTAGGGCCCCACTACTAGAGGTACTGCAAAGCCGGGAGCAGACAGAGCCACCACTAGCTCTGAGAATCACTAAATATAACTCATCTATACCTCCCAGGTATTAAAATGAGATCTACATTAGCTCTGTGAACACACCTGGCTCTTTAGAATTTAAATGATAAACCTGGAAGTGTCATCTTAATTCATTCTTAACACTGAATGGGTCAAATTCTTTTCTTCCTGTACCTCAAGAAGTCCCAATGAGTCAGCCTGCTTTTCTAACACGGTCAAGATTTTACAAGTCATTTGCAAAACTTATGCCTGCCCACCATCAAAATTCAGATCAGAGTCCAGGATCTTCAAAAACCTTCCTGAATATTAGTAAAGATGCACTCCTATGCCTCCATGACTTGCTTTTATATAAATATATATATGTCTTTAAAAGCAAATACATTTCCCTAAACCCTCACAGTCAAAAATCTTCCCTTGGGGCTTCCCTGGTGGCGCAGTGGTTGAGAGTCCGCCTGCCGAGGCAGGGGACACGGGTTCGTGCCCCGGTCCGGGAAGATCCCACATGCCGCAGAGCGGCTGGGCCCGTGAGCCATGGCCGCTGAGCCTGCGCGTCCGGAGCCTGTGCTCCGCAACGGGAGAGGCCACAACAGTGAGAGGCCCGCAAACAGCAAAAAAAAAAA
>RJWK010050611.1:0-16223 GCA_004363435.1 Platanista minor | reverse complement strand
CAGGCTCCGGATGCGCAGGATCAGCGGCCATGGCTCACGGGCCCAGCCGCTCGGCGGCATGTGGGATCTTCCCGGACCGGGGCACGAACCCGCGTCCCCTGCATCGGCAGGCAGACTCTCAACCACTGCGCCACCAGGGAAGCCCTCCCCTGGCTTTTTAAGAAATCTTTTTGTTTTTCAACTGGCAGATGTAATTTATTTTGTAACCCTGGATTTTATTAAAAACTTACTCTCTGGGTGAAATAATCAAACAAACAAAAAAGCCACAGACTGGGAGAAAATATTTTCGAAAGAGACATCTGATGAAGGATGGTTACTCAAAATATAAAAAGAAAACTTAAAACTCAACAACAAGAAAACAAACAACTCAGTTAAAAATTGGCCAAAGGCCTTAACAGACAATTCACCAAAGAATATACACAGATGGCAAATAAGCATATGAAAAAATGCTGCACATTCCATGTCATCAGGAAATGCAAATTATAACAATGATGCGGTACTACTGCACACCTATTAGAATGTTGAAAATTCAAAACACTAATAATACTAGATGCTGGTGAGGATGAGGGATAACAGGAACTCTTTCATTGCTGGTGGGAATGCAAAATTCTATTCTCATAAATGCTAGAGTTTGCACCACTATATAAAAGTACACCAAGGCTATAGATTTTATATACAGTTGACCCCTGAACAACATGGGTTTGAACTACACAGGTCCACTTATATGCAGATTTTTTTAATAGTAAATGCTACAGTGCCACATCATTCCTGGTTGGTTAAACTCATGGATTCCTAACCACGGATACCTCAGATATGGGGGAACCTCAGATATGGGGAAAACGTGGATACAGAGCTCTGACTATAAAGTATACACAGATTTTCCATTGAGGGGAGGGTCAGCAGCCCTATCCCCTGCATTGTTCAAAGGTCAACTATATATGTATTTGTTTATTGAAAATATTTAGAAAAATTAAATTTGTTTTAAAGAGAAGAGTAGTTGTTTCAGTTGTATTAGTTTTCATTTAGAAGCTGAGAGACTTGATTTTGAAATGAGCTCCCGCAAACAAAGTGTGTTTGCAAACAACTTCTAAATTTTCAGTAACAATGCTTTAAAACTTTGTGAGAATGGGGAGAGAAGGAGGCGAATAAGGGTCACATTCATCGTGGTAAGTAGATGACAGTTTTTCTACTAACACTGCTGAAAATAAAGGCAAGTTGTAAAATGTTTCTAATCGAAGCACATAATACAAAACCAACTGTGGTTTTTATGTCTAAAGAAAAGTAGTTGCCAACCACTAGAACTTTTTAGCAGTGGCCATGTTTCATGGATGTGAAGACATTCCACCTAGCTTCTCATTTGTTCAAAGGAACCAATGTCTTTCATAAGAAATTTTGATACGCCCTCAAACCACTCAGCAGAAGAATAATGTGGATATTTTGGCCTTTATTCTCAATTGTCCCCTCACCTTCAGGTGGAAAAGAAATAAGAGTGGTGGGAGAGGGCTCCTTCACACACTGATGATGGCAAACACCTCTGTGATGGTCAGCAGGCCCAAATCCCCAGAATTAAGTAGAAAGTCAGCTCTTAGGCTCATGTCTCCACTTATGTAGACCCCAACTCGCTTGTGCAACTGGTAAGAAGAGAAATCAGTTCAGAATGTGTGGCCTGAGAAACACTGATAAGTATTGCTCCGTCTCATTTGTGGTAGACGCAACTAATCTGAACAACTTCTTTCCTATCTCAAGTCCCCTTCTTACTCGTAGCTCTTTTGATGACGAAAGTGTGTTCCCTGGATCCTGTGACTGCCATCCATACATGAAATTCGTGGGCAGTGGATTTAGGGAGGGAATTTTGGTTTAATTTCTGGCTTGTAAGCATAGAAGTGCTTACAAGTCTCTGGCTTCTGGCAGTAAACCATAGACTTATTGGCTTCTCAAGTTGAAATGTAGACTCTGCTCTATGCATCTCAGCCTTCAACCCAACATTTATCAGATGCCTTCTCCTGACAGTAATTGTGGCCAGGCGGGATAATTTGCATCTCACTGTGAAACTGAACCTTCCCATCATGAAATGTTTACAAATGTTCCTGTGTGCTTAGAACGGTACCTGATACAAAGGAGGTGCTCGTGAAGGAAGGAAGGAAGGAATCAACTAATGAGCATCATGCAGCCACACACTGGGCATTGTTCAGACCAGGCTGCTGTGTAGAGTGGAATTCACTAGGTCTAGTGTGCATCCATCTTTTTATTGTTAGGCTAAAAATTAACATTATTTATTTATTTATTTTTAACTTTATTTTTTAGATTATAAAGCTTACTACAGAAAGTAGAATATTTTTGTTTTTTTAAAAAACATGGAAGAGGAGAAATATTCTCTCTTTATTTTAAACCAGTGTCACTTTTTTTTTTAATGTACAAAAACTTTTAAAATAATTAATTAGTTAAAATTTTGGCTGTGTTGGGTCTTAGTTGCTGCACGTGGGCTTTCTCTAGCTATGTCGAGCGGGGGCTACTCTTCATTGCGGTACGCGGGCTTCTCATTGTGGTGGCTTCTCTTGTTGCAGAGCACAGTTTCTAGGTGTGCGGGCTTTAGTAGTTGTGGCACGCTGGCTCAGTAGTTGTGGCTCACGGGCTCTAGAGCGCGGGCTCAGTAGTTGTGGTGCACGGGCTTAGTTGCTCTGCAGCATGTGGGATCTTCCCGGCCCAGGGCTCAAACCCATGTCCCCTGCATTGGCACGTGGATTCTTAACCACTGCACCACCAGGGAAGTCCCACGTATTTTTTAAAATATAAGAAAGCTGAAAGTTTAATATTCTGGTATGTTTCCCATCAGCTTTTTCTATGCTACATATATATTTGCAAATATATGTAAATGTAAATATGTACATTTGTGCATACATAAAATATCTACATATACATATGTATGCATGTATCATATATACACATTAGAGACAAAATTAGACTATGTGTGTATAATACTTAGATAAACAGAGAGATTGAGAGTGTGTATTCTGCGTTTTTGTTTTGCACACTGGTTCCACAGTGTATCACCTCACCGTTGGACAAGTAACTAACCTCTTAATGCCTCGGTTTCATCTATAATATGGGAATAATGAGAATATCTGTCCCACAGCTGTTGGGAAAATCAGTTGAACATATATTCATATATATGTGTGTGTGTGTGTATATATATACACACACACACACACACAAATATATATTGCATGTATATATATAAAATGCTTAGGAAAGTATCTGGTAACTATTAATGTTATAGGAGTATTCCTTATGATTATACTGTGATCACTTTAAAGCAGTAAAAGATCCTTGTCCATAGACTTACTGGCTTTGCAATATTCTCTGAATTGGTGTCAAGTTGACTTTTCAGCTGTTGGATATTCAGCCATTCTGACCTCTCTGTCATGGTCTGTTGGCCATCCTCCAACTCACCCCTCACAGCCTTTGCTTAGCATCGTTCCTTATTGTTTTCTAGCTCTGCTTGAATTGTTCTTCTAATACATGAACAGTAAAAACATGCTATTGAAATGAAGTTCATTAGGAATAATTACAGGAAGGAAAAGCAGAACAGACACGAGATATAGTCAGACCAGCTTGGCAGGGAAGGCTCAGCTTATCAGGGCGTACCTGAGACCAAAGGCAGGTTATTGTTGTGGCACTAAAGTTACAAAAGGAAGTCTGTTGTGAAATCAGAAATAACACTGGTAACGATGAGACGGTCTTCCCTCTTGTCTCTACTTTTGTCAGGTATACATTAGCACTGGTATACGTTTTTGTCAGTTCCATAGATATTTCGTATATTATGACAGAAACAGTACAGCTAAATGGTTTAATGGATAGAAATACAAATACTCATTAAAATGTCCACGAGTTTATTTGGTGCTCTCTGTGTATTAGGCACTCACAGAAGCAGAAAATGAAGACAAAATCCTACCTTTAAGGGACTCATAATTAGTTATACGAACATATGATCTTTGCTAGAATAAGGTATTTTTTAAACAAAGTTTATGGTTTGAAGGAGTAAGGATCCACTCCTTGTCTGGGGAGGGATAAGGAACGATAGATGGATAAAAGCCAAAGAAAAGGCTCATGAAAGCTACCTTCCATTTTCACTCATTGGATCTGTACTCCTGTAACCGTACAGTTTATAGAGCATATGGCAGCAGCTTCAGGCTACCTTTTGGCCACAAAATTCATCTTGAGAAATCAGATGGGCCTCATCAAAGCCTGACAGTCATGCCTGGTAGCACAGGATATGTTTTGCTGTGATGACAGATAAACCCCAACTCTCAGCAGCTGAGCCTATAAAAAGTCCTCTCTCTCTCACACAAGGTCTAATGCACATTCCTCCACATGGAGCTTCAGGGAACCCAGCTTCCTCTGTCTTAAGATGCTACCGTTTCAACACATCACAGCAGTAAGGGGAGAGAGCGCATGAAGCTGGCACATGATGGTTCATGGGCCAGCTTCATGAACCATGCCAGTTCAGGGCCATGTATAATTTCATCCTTCACAGCCATATCTTATTGGCCAGAATGCAGTCACATACCCCAACCTAATACCTTGAGACCTGGAAATACATTCTTCCTGTATGCCCCAAAACAGAAAAGTGTAATGGAGTTTAGTGAAAACATAGTATGGTCATTAGATCCCCATTGCCATGGTCCAGCCTGCACTCACTCCCAGTAGTGAGCCTTTCTCAAATTTGATGTGTAAGGACTGAGACAGCTGAAAAGTTGAAGTAGTTTAAGATGCAGTTTTATGATATTTATTAGATGTGAAAATCAACTATTCAAGTCATATTTTTTAGAGTTTTATAAAATATAACTATCACTATGACTCTTCGAGCAGTGATGGAGCAATTCTGTGTGCTTGATTATTTTGAATTCTCATTCTCCACTCCTGTTCTTTTTGGCAGTTTTCCCTACTCAGCCAATGGAAATTTCACTCTGCTAGCCATTCAGGTAAAAATCCTGGAGTCATCCACGATTCCTTTCTTTTTTTCTCGTACCCCATATCAAATCTCTAAGCAAATTCTGTTGGCCCTACTTTCCTAACATGTTCAGCATCAAACCACTTCTCCCCGCCTCTGCTGCTACCAGTTCGTTCAGAACACTGGGTCACGTGCATCACTGAAATAGTCTACGATCTCCCTGCTTGCATCCTTGCCCTGTTTCCACCATTGCTTGTATCGGTTATCTGTTAACTGTATAACAAATAACCCCCAGACTTAGTGCTTTGAAACAAACATTTGTCATCTCACTGTCTCTGCGGGTCAGGAATTCGGGAGCAGCTAAGCTGGTGGCTCTGCCCCAGGGGCTGTCATGAGGTCACAGTCAAGGTTGTGGACCAGGACTGTGAGGCTTATCTGGAGCTGGAGGATTGGCTTCCAAGGCACCTCACTCAAATTAGTGCTGGCTGAGAAAGTTCCTGGCTACATGAGCCTCTCTGAAGGGCTAAGTATCCTCACAAGATGGTAGCTGGTTTTCCCAGAGCAAGTGATCCAGGAGAGAAGAAGATGGAAAACCACCGTGTCTTTTATAACTTAGCCTAGGAAGTCACACGCCATCACCTCTGCGATATCCTGTTGTTTACATGGGTCAGCCCACTTCGTCGTGGGAGGGGACTATACAGTCGTCCCTGAGTGTCCACTGGGGGAATGGGTTCCAGCACCCGCTCCCCACACCAAAGTCCACAGATGTTCAAGTCTCGCATAAAAAATGGCATAGTATCCTTGGCGTTCCATCTCCCTGGACCAATTTGATCCACGGTTGGTTGAATCCACAGATGTGGAACCTGTGGATATGGAGGGGCTGGCTGTGTGTACTTGAGGAGAGGAATACTGGGGCCACTTTGAGGGCTGGCCACTATGCTCCCTGTGGTCTATTCTCTACCTAGCAGTCAGAGCAGCCTTCTGAAATATGTAAATCTGATTGTGTCATTTCTCTGTTGAAAACTTTTCGGTGGTTTCCCATTTCTTTCAGCATAAAAGTCAAGGTTTGGAAGGCCCATTACCACCTCCCTGACTTCACCTCCTGCTCTTTTCCCCTTTCTTATATACTGTAGCCACACTGGCTTCCTTATTCCTAGAACGGGAAAGTGGCAGTCCCTCTGAAACCACACTCCTTCTGACCCACCCACACGTGAGATTTGGGACTTGAACCCACGATCCTGACTAGGAGGGGACTCAAACCCACTGTCTTTTTTTTTTTTTTTTAATTTATTTATTTTATTTATTTATTTTTGACTGTGTTGTGTCTTTGTTGCTGCGCCTGGGCTTTCTCTAGTTGCAGAGAGCGGGGGCTACTCTTCATTGTGGTGCGCGGGCATCTCATTGCGGTGGCTTCTCTTGTTGTGCAGCACGGGCTCTAGGTGCACGGGCTTCAGTAGCTGCGACACGCAGCCCCAGTAGTTGTGGCTCATGGGCTCTAAAGCACAGGCTCAGTAGTTGTGGCACACGTGCTTAGTTGCTCCGCGGCATGTGGGATCTTCCCGGACCAGGGCTCGAACCTGTGTGCCCTGCATTAACAGGCGCATTCTTAACCACTGCACCACCAGGGAAGCCCCTTCTTCAGTTTCTTGCCCATGGCCACTTAGCAAGTACGAGTCAGAGGTAGAATTAGAGCCCATTTCTGTTATGAAAAGTGTTCTAGGCAAGTGCAAGGTAAATTTAATAAGTAGCTTCAAGAGAAAACAATTACTAGAAAAATTTAAACCATGCTTTTTTAGTAACATCACTGCACACATCCCTGATTGAGTTAAACCTTTCTCTTAAATGATAGCATTGTTAGTTTGATGTTTCATCCCTTGTCGGCAGTGAATTATTCTTTTCCCAACATTTTTATTATGAAAAATTTCAAACACAGAAGAAGTCAAGAGAATTGCATAGCAAACCCTCATCTGTCTGGTTTTTCACTTCCTTGGAGAATACTTTATACTCAGCCTTCCATCCCCCAAATTTGCACACCACCCAAAGCCACCCCAGATGTGAGTAATTCACTGCTGGGCCTTTCGACATATAAAATGCCCTGCCATCTCATTTTAGTTGAATCTTGAAACATCATACATAGAAACTCTTATTTGTAGCTCTTGTAAGAGGTCATCTAAACACAGATAACTTGGTCTGCAGGCTGAAATATGGCTCATAAAATTTTGTTCGGCTAGTACAGAATTTTTAGGAAGTGTAAATTTGAATGCCTTTGGGCAGACTGTACAAATCTCAGGGCTTGCAATGAACCGTATCATGACCTATAACTTTGTTACTTTGCGGTAGAAGGCCACCTTAAGCCTCCCTGACCCTCCCCGGTTCCTCCTCCACAGATCACCACCACCCTGAGATGTATCACCGCAGCTTCCTTTTGCCTGCCTTGCTGCAGGAGCTTGGTCTCTCAGGTCCTAGCTGTCTTGGCAGCTCTGAACTCTGGTTCAGTCTTGTGAGATAGGGAAAGCACTCCTCAGGTTGTATCTGTGGGTAGCTGCCTTCTTATCTTTTCAGCTCCTCAAGGGTACTGCTTTAAGAGTCTTCAGATACCTTGAGGGGGAAATTGGTGCAGAACATTGGGCTTGCCTCGGTGTGGGTCCTTCTTTGTTCCTCAGGTCCTGGCTGCTATGGTACTTCTCTGATGCCTTGTAAGACTACCACTTCCAAAAGCAGTCCTCTCTATCTCTTTAGGCCTGTCTGATTCACACAGGCACTGGCAGCCTGACCCTCAAGGCGTTTGATACAGACACTCCCAGTTGAGTGTAGCCAGTGGTAAATAGTTTGGTCATGTGAACAATGACATTCCTGCTTTACATGCTTTTCAAATTGTATTTATCAAGTTCAGGTTTTCATTATATTGAACTTTTACTAGTAAAAGATAATATTACTGTTGAATCCTTATTGTAATAAGTCGTATCCTCTTAATTGTGTTTTTTAATATCTGAAGATCTAATATTTCTAGTAATCTTGAATTTGTTTCAGAGTTAAAAGCAATGAAATTAAATCTGCTTGCCCAAAGAAGCAATGTGACTGTTAAGAAGTCCCTGATGTAAGGATCAGGAGATGAAATGTAGGCTTTGCCACAGTCGGGCAGTGACCTTGAGCACATCACTTAAGTCTGGGTGAATTTGTCTAACTACAGAATTATAGCTCTAAAATTCTGTGACTCTAAGAAAAAGACCATGGCTATGGGGGTACGGAGTGGAAAGACTGACAGAAGATACTTATCTGTAAGTATAGATACCTGGGTCTATGTTTTTCTGACTGAGTTCATGGAGCACTTTTCTCTTTTAAAATAATCATATATTTAATATTTTCACATTGAAAATATTCCATTCATCCAACATCCACAATCCTACTCAAAGCCATTGTGACCTTAAGTCTCTCTCCTCTTACGCTGCAATCCTCCTCACAAACAAAAGTAAGTAATTATCAGCGTAAAAATTCAAACACTGTGGCTCTAGTAAGCGGCTCTAACTTCAGAGAGTTATTTTCAGATCCCTAGCTTCAAGCCATCCCCTTAGGAATAGGAGTTTCCTGACTGGCAGGAGAAATGTCTCCACTCACACTTTTCCTGGGTTCATTAGAACAGTTAGGCACTCCACTGCTCGAGTCCCCAAGGGGGGACTCCGGCCCCACTGCAGCTGACCTTTTCCTCACTCTCTCTTGCCAGCTCTGGCACTGTGAGTTGGGATAAGCCTCGTTCCAGAAGTCTTAGAAGGGTGGTGATAAATATGCTCATTGGCTGTGTTCTGTCTGGGAAGGTCAGAGTGGTGTGACCGTGCTGTCAGGGTTAGGGGAAGCAGTGGAAGGGGGACAAGCAGGAAGGAAGGGATAATTTAACTGAACCCAATCTGAACCTTTAAGCAGTTCAGTTCAGGGACAGTGCTGACGTCAAAGCTGTTTCTTATTTTTAAAAAGCCAGGCTGTCTGATTCAAGTAGTCCCTCTTACCTTCTGCCAGTCCAAAGGGCCAGGCCATGACCCCTTGGCAGATTGTGCTTTATAACCTCAACTCAGGTAGAGGTTTTCCTAGGTTACTCACCCCTTTCTTCCTCTTGTAAGATAGGGTTCCAATGCTGAGGGCCAAAGGACAGAGGAACTAAAGAAAACCTTAAGACTCACATCTGATGAGTTTTACAATCTTACTCCATCAGATTCCGGATCTTAAATCACAGCCTCTCCCACAGTGATTCCAAGCCTTCCACAAAGTTAAACTTTCCTTTTTCTGCCCTGTTTAAACTAACACAAATAATAAGAATTTTTTTAATTACTTAAATCTGATGTTAAAGAATTGCCGTGACAGTCAGTTTTATAAGATGTGTTTACACAAGATTTAAAAAAAAAAAAAAACCCTCTATCTGTATAGTTGTAATATCCAGTGAACCTGATATATAAGTATCTCAGCTTTGGGAAGTGTGATCTTTTACTTTGCATGCAGACTTTTTATTATGTAGCATGATATTTCCACCGTTTTAAATCTTTGTCCACCACTTTGTTTGGCACCTTTGTTTTCAGAGCAACAAATTATTATATAGGGATTCAGGTTCAGCTCACACTGGAGCATCTTCCATCTGGTTGCCCTGAGGTGGGCATGTTCATTGAACCCTCACAGTATCCCTGTGAGAAAGTTTGCCATGTTTTCTTCTTCTGGAAGAGTAAAAGGATGCTCAGGAGGTTTCGTGATTTGCCCAGAGTCACGGTTCTTCACGAACGTTCCCTGATCCTTCTCTGGTCAGGATTAAATCACTCCTTCCTTTAAACTCACACAAAGTACTGCATGTGGTTCTGCTTGATATATTTGCAATCCTGCCTCATGTTATTTATGGTCTTCTTAACCATCTCACTCTCCAGACTCCTCTTTTTCTTAGCGTGTGACATCAAGAGCAAGGCTTTGTACTGTTTCCACGTCCCCCTCAATGCCCAGTGTACATGACACCTGTTTAGAATTGTGACTCTTTTTGTTTCTTGCATTGAATCAAGTTAATTTATGTCTATTCTGTTACTTTTTGTTGAGTCTTTCATGCAACAAGTATCTATTGAACGCCTGTAATGCGCCTGCCTAGGTGCTAGGGGTACAGAAGTAAGTCAGACAGAAATCCCTGCCTGTATGTACATACATCCTAGTGAAGGGAAAGAATCAATAAGCACAAGAAACAAATTATAAAGAATCAGATGGGATATTGCTATGGAGAAAATGAGGAAGGAAAGGGGAAAGTTAGTGAGAGGCTACAGCTCTAAATGCTATAGTCAGAGAAGATCCCACTGAGAAGGTGATGCTTGACCAAAAGCTGAAGGAGGTTAGGGACTGGTCTGTCTATATGTACCACTGACATTTTAAAAATTTGACATGAACTTAAAACATATTTTTAACTGTGAAGCGAAACGTTGGAGTATTTCTCCTTCTGGTTTTAGATCCATTTTGTCAATATTAGACTAGAAGGGGCCTTAGAAATTATCTTGTCCTTCATCTTTTTTTTCCATTTTGTGATGAGGAAACTGAGGCTCAAAGAGGTCAAGTGTACAACTTTCTTGACTTGGCCTTAGACTGACCAATGAAATTGTAGCAGCTTACTGAAAATCCGGTTGTGTTTTACGATCCAGGTCATTCTTCCATCCATCCATCCACTACCTATTCTGCGGTAGTGCTTCAAGCCTGAAAACAATGTCAAAGAAACAGGTGTAGGGACTTTGCTGGTGGTCCAGTGGTTAGGACTCCGCACTCCCAATTCAGGGGACCCCGGTTCGATCCCTGGTCGGGGAACTACATCCTGAATGCCGCAACTAAAGATCCCACACGTGCAACGAAGATCCCACATGCCATAACTAAGACCTGGTGCAGCCAAATAAATAATAAATAAATAAATAAATATTTTTTAAAAAAGAAAAGAAATGGGTGTGTCCTTTGTGGACTTTATAATCCACCTTGAAGACCAGCCCCACAGCTAGGAATCAAATTCTATCTAAGGCAAAATATAAGTAAGTGTATAAATTCAAATTAATAACATAATCACTAAGGCATGGACTTGGTCAGAGAGTGGAGTCTTGATCCAGTACCTAGAGAATGGTGAACCTCCTCATTTTGGGGCAAGAGAAAGTCATTCGTTCCAAGCAAAGGACACAGGAAGCTACAACGCTAATAGAGTAGGGAGCACAGACCTCACCCAAGCTGCCTTGGAATTCTCGCACTGCGAAATAGTGACAAACAATTCTAATATACCATATAAATTTAATATCAGTGGAGAAAGTAGTAATTAAGCTTCATTTAGTTTCCAACTCGGGCAGAGTAAACGTCTGCATGTCTCATGGCTCTGGATTATATCAGCCCAGCTAAACACTGACAGGAAATCGAAGGCACTTCAAAAATGTCCTGACACATATGTTAAATATTCCAAGCTGGTATTAGCATCCTAAAAGATTATTAGTATGTAGGAAATCTACTTTGATTTTTAAAGCAGTTTCTTATGGATAAGAAAGCGGTTCACAAATCTAGCTGACAAACTGAGTCACCCGGGAAGTGTTTAAAAAGCTATTCCTTGGTCCCACACCCAGATGTTTTGATTCAGAAGATCTGGAGAAGGGCAGCAGAATGAATATTTTTAACAAGCTCCACATGAATTTAGATAGCCAGCTTCAGGCATGCCCTGTATGGAGGGCTCAGCATTGCATAGGACTGTTAGCTGCTCTCATCCACATGTTAGAAACTTGCATGATATATGAATTTCAATTTTAACTGTCTTATCACACATAAAAGGCCTGAAGAGGAAAATGTCCTGTATCATTGCTTCCACAGGTTGGCATATTTTGACTTTGTAATGAATAAACTTCTGAATGTTGTTTGAGGTGATTTAGATTTCTTTTCCCTTAGGTTTAGGAAAAATGAGATGCTTTATCTTATTTCTAGGGGAGAAGTAATCTATACAAATAAAGAGATGTATGAAGACCATGCTCTTGAAATGGAAATAATTGATTAATTTCTTCTTTGATTTCATTGTTGACCCATTTGTTTTTTAGTAGCATATTGCTTAGTCTCCATGTAATTGTTTTTTTCTTGTTTCTTTTTCTGTGGTTGATTTCTAGTTTCATGCCATTGTGGTCAGAAAAGATGCTTGAAATAATTTCTGTCGTCTTAAATTTGTTGAGGCTTGTTTTGTGCCTTATATAGTGTTCTTCTTTATCTTTCTTTATAGCTTTTGTTTTGAAGTCTATTTTGTCTGATACGAGTATTGTGACCCTTGCTTTCTTCTCAAAATAATTTGATTATTCCAATTTTGGAATGAACAAAAATGTACATGAACAATATGATGGGCACTCCTGAAAAATGGTGATAATGAGAAGGTCAGTTCCATAGATCAAACTGGTATAGCTTCTGGTATGTAGTTAGTATTCCAAAGTAATAGTAATAGCTACTATTATTATTTGTTTTATGAATCTCCTTTATGTCTTCCTTAGGTCAAACCCTAAGTGGACTAAATACATAAAATAATTGGTGTGTATGGAGGAAGCACAAGTGGGTGTGTGAGGGGGGATCTCATTAAACTGTATCATTTTCTCAGACCCTTCTATTGTTGCAAACGTGATTAGTTCTTCTCAGGTCCTAGTCCACTGGAGTCAACATAGACTCAGGCAGCATGATGCAAACAGAGTTCCCTTGAGGAAATGACCAAGTGGTTACATTAGATCAGGAATCAAGTCAGGGTTTAAGAAAAGCTTTGACTTGAAGAGCAGAGTTTAATTCTGCTTAAGAATCTCAGAACTATCTCAGATCCTTAGGTCAATGTGAGAACCACCTTTGTCTCCCTGAAATGGCCCAGATGAAATAGTCATCTGGTCTATGCAGTTCCTTTCACCTAGCTGGCACACCCCTGGGCTATGTCTGCTGCCATCACATAGGTCTCTAGAACCTGCTTTGGTTTCACTGAATTTATTCTGAGCCATTGTCCTAATGCGTTCTCTTTTCCTCACTATCCCTGACCATCTCATCTTTTGACTTTTGTGATTAGTTTTCCTGTGTCTGTCCTTGCCCTGCCATGAAGACCATCGTGCTTGGGGCTGCTTCGTGCGCCCTGATCTCTGGCTTGGACCCTTAATCACATTCACCCTCATCTCATGACAAGATCAGAGTCAGCCACTGGGTCAACAAACACTCATGCAGTTCTAATAGGAGAATCAAGCACTCTATACAACCTAGAGCCTGAAGATGGCCTTGCTGAACAGTGCTGATGGAGAAGTAAGGGCTGCATAAAAGAGGGACCAAGTGCTGGTCAGACAGCTTTCTCTCTTACCCAGAGCCCCAAGGTTCAGGTGGGGGAGCTGAGCTGGTTCCTCCTCTCGGCACAGACAGCCATCTGTGTCATTCAGGATTGTTTCCACTGGTAGTGTGACAACACAACTAAAACAGACAGAAAAGAATTTTTTGACTCTAAAAATTAGAAGGTCCAGGACAGTGTTATATTCAGGAATGGTCTTCTTCAGGTACGTAAATAATATTGTCAGGACCTTGTCGAACTTTCTGCCTCTCTCAGCCATGGGTTCTCTCCATTCTCAGGCAGGTCCCTACTCACGTGATAGATGGAATAGACATATATTTTATGCCATTATCACTTCGAGCAGAAACAGAACACTTTTTTCCTGGTTGCTGTGTAGCTTAGGTCTTCATAGGCCATATTCCGCACCCCCCCCAAAGATGTCTTCCGATTCTAATGCTTTTTGGCAATGTAACGTTCCATAACAATATGACAAAATGTCTCTTCCCTCATCAAGAGATGGGGTCTCTTTCCCCACTCCTGGAGACAGGGCAGGTTGTTTTATTTTTTGGACCAACAGAATGTGCCAGAGTTTTGCTGTGCCAGTTTTGAACCCGGTTCTCAAAGAGTCCCGGAACCTTCTGCTTTTATTCATTTTCTTTTTTTTTTTTTTTTTAACATCTTTATTAGAGTATAATTGCTTTACAATGGTGTGTTAGTTTCTGCTTTATAACAAAGTGAATCAGTTATACATATACATATGTTCCCATATCTCTTCCCTCTTGAATCTCCCTCCCTCCCACCCTCGCTATCCCACCCCTCTAGGTGGTCACAGAGCACTGAGCTGATCTCCCTGTGCTATGTTATTTTCTTCTCTGGATCTTCATGTCAGGAAATTAAGGCTATCCTTGTGGAAAGAGAGGCCACCTAGAAGAAGAGGCCCTGGAGGAAGAGGGAATGCTAACCAAACAGTTTCAGGGAAGAGAACTGAGTTCCTCCAGCTGACAGTAGGCACCAGAGGCCCAGTTATGAGAGTGTCCAGTTAAGCCCAGATGCTAGCATGCAGCTGAATGAGTAGGTCCAGCCAATGCCACATGGAGTGGAGATGGTCCAACCCCAATGAGCCACGCCCACATTCCTCATCCACAGACTTGCAAGTAATAAAATAGTTATCTTTTTTTTTACATCTTTATTGGAGTATAATTGTTTTACAATGGTGTGTTAGTTTCTACTTTATAACAAAGTGAATCAGTTATACATATACATATGTTCCCATATCTCTTCCTTCTTGCATCTCCCTCCCTCCCACCCTCCCTATCCCACCCCACTAGGTGGTCACAAAGCACCAAACTGATCTCCCTGTGCTATGCGGCTGCTTCCGACTGGCTATCTATTTTACGTTTGGTAGTGTATATATGTTCATGCCACTCTCTCACTTTGTCACAGCTTACCCTTCCCCCTCCCATTTCCTCAAGTCAATTCTCTAGTAGGTCTGTGTCTTTATTCCTGTCTTACCCCTAGGTTCTTCATGACATTGTGTTTTTCTTAAATTCCGTATATATGTGTTAGCATACGATATTTGTCTTTCTCTTTCTGACTTACTTCACTGTGTATGACAGACTCTAGGTCCATCCACCTCACTACAAATAACTCAATTTTGTTCCTGTTTATGGCTGAATAATATTCCATTGTATATATGTGCCACATCTTCTTTATCCATTCATCCAATGATGGGCACTTAGATTGCTTCCATCTCCTGGCTATTGTAAATAGAGCTGCAATGAACATTTTGGTACATGACTCTTTCTGAATTATGGTTTTTCTCAGGGTATATGCCCAGAAGTGGGATTGCTGGGTCATATGGTAGTTCTATTTGTAGTTTTTTAAGGAGCCTCCATACTGTTCTCCATAGTGGCTGTACCAATGCACATTCCCACCAGCAGTGCAAGAGTGTTCCCTTTTCTCCACACCCTCTCCAGCATTTATTGTTTCTAGATTTGTTGATGATGGCCATTCTGACCAGTGTGATATGATATCTCATTGTAGTTTTGATTTGCATTTCTCTAATGATTAATGATGTTGAGCATTCTTTCATGTGTTTCTTGGCAGTCTGTATATCTTCTTTGGAGAAATGTCTATTTAGGTCTTCTGCCCATTTTTAGATAGGGTTGTTTGTTTTTTTTGTTATTGAGCTGCATGAGCTGCTTGTAAATTTTGGAGATTAATCCTTTGTCAGTTGCTTCATTTGCAAATATTTTCTCCCATTCTGAGTGTTGTCTTTTGGTCTTGTTTATGGTTTCCTTTGCTGTGCAAAAAGCTTTGAAGTTTCATTAGGTCCCATTTGTTTATTTTTGTTTTTATTTCCATTTCTCTAGGAGGTGGGTCAAAAAGAATCTTTCTGTGATTTATGTCATAGAGTGTTCTGCCTATGTTTTCCTCTAAGAGTTTGATAGTTTCTGGCCTTACATTTAGGTCTTTAATCCATTTTGAGCTTATTTTTGTGTATGGTATTAGGGAGTGTTCTAGTCTCATACTTTTACATGTACCTGTCCAGTTTTCCCAGCACCACTTATTGAGGAGGCTATCCTTTCTCCACTGTACATTGCTGCCTCCTTTATCAAAGATAAGGTGACCATATGTGTGTGGGTTTATCTCTGGGCTTGCTATCCTGTTCCACTGATCTATATTTCAGTTTTTGTGCCAATACCATACCATCTTGATTACTGTAGCTTTGTAGTACAGTCTGAAGTCAGGGAGCCTGATTCCTCCAGCTCCGTTTATCATTCTCAAGATTGCTTTGGCTATTCGGGGTCTTTTGTGTTTCCATACAAATTGTGAAATTTTTTGTTCTAGTTCTGTGAAAAATGCCAGTGGTAGTGTGATAGGGATTGCATTGAATCTGTAGATTGCTTTGGGTAGTAGAGTCATTTTCACAATGTTGATTCTTCCAATCCAAGAACATGGTATATCTCTCCATCT
>RJWK010050610.1:0-16223 GCA_004363435.1 Platanista minor | reverse complement strand
GGGATAACGTTAGCCATATCTGCTGGTCAGAGAGTATTTCCCCACAGACAAGCACCATAAAATGCATTTCAGGAGTGATTTTGTATGTGACCATTAGAGTACCATCACAGTTAAAATTATTTTTACAGTGGTTGGTACAGAGCCTACCACAGTAATCTGGAGGTCTTCATTTGTCACCATAAATATGTCGGCGTGGCTAGAAGTGAATTATTATAGCTTTATAAAGAAACTAAAAATCACTTTCTTAACAATTCTGATTCTCTAGATAAATACATAACGGATGAGAAAATGGATGAGAAGCATAAAGAGAGGGTGATTCAATATGTTTGGGAAATTGGTTGCTATTGCTGATGCTTTAGATTAAAATATATGTATGAAACACGATGTTAAACATCATGAATAGGTTTAAAATATTTGTATAAAAGTGAATGTCTTAGGGAGGGACAATATTAAAATAATATGTGAAAGACTAGGCATGCTAATAGTGGGAAGTAATGTAACTGGCAAAATTTCACTTTAAAAAAATAACTG
Source organism: Platanista minor (assembly GCA_004363435.1). Classification (NCBI taxonomy): domain Eukaryota; kingdom Metazoa; phylum Chordata; class Mammalia; order Artiodactyla; family Platanistidae; genus Platanista; species Platanista minor. The sequence goes on along the minus strand of RJWK010050610.1, from coordinate 15,692 downwards.
ATGAAAATTCTTACTTTGACTTCGGTTTTATGAAAAACATTAAACCAGAGAGACAGAGAAAGACACACAAACTACTATGATGATTTCAACTTTTAAATATTAAATATTTTCAAATATTAAATATTTTCATGCATTTATGTTGGTTATTATTACTGATTTGAGGTTTCTGTTTTAGCAGATTTTTTTTTAAACTTTACAGCATACATTACAAGTGTAAATGGGGAGGGGAGTGTTTACCTACCATATTTGTATGTATTCAGACCTGAAATAAGTGAAACAGACAAATACCCAAAAGTGAAAAGAACAGAGGTAATTGGGGTAAATGCTGTGTCTTCTCCCATAAATCACATTAAAAAGCCAGTACACTTCAGATTGCTTGAAATACCTTAATCTAAGAAAGTTAAAAACGAATAGAATCGCAGTCATCATGAGGCAACTTTACTAAAGGGAAAAGTTTTCTACTTCAAACGAGAAAGTAGGCAAAAGAACTCTTTTAGGAAAACTCATTTTAAGTTTCCAAGTTTTTTTCTTTTCTGAGAAATCGCTCACTGACAACCTCAATACTCTTGTGTCACCATCACTATGGCAACGGCAGTCAGTTTGTTGGTGCCTGATACTCGGAGGAAGCTGGGGCAGGGGATACCGACTTCAACGGCCCAGACCTGGGAGGGCTCTGAGGGAGGGTGTCAAGATGGCAGGGGCCCGCAGGAGCGACTGCGGGATGTGGGAGAGAAGGCATTGCCTGGCTCTGCTCACCTTAAATTCCTTCCGTCCCTGTCTCCCCTCTTCTCCGCTTTCTCGACCCCCAGGTTTGGTTCCAGAACCGCCGGACCAAGTGGAGGAAGAAGCACGCAGCCGAGATGGCCACGGCCAAGAAGAAGCAGGACTCGGAAACCGAGCGGCTGAAAGGGGCCTCGGAGAACGAGGAGGAGGACGACGACTACAACAAGCCCCTGGACCCCAACTCGGACGACGAGAAAATCACGCAGCTGCTGAAGAAGCACAAGTCCGGCAGCGGCGGCGGCGGCGGCCTCGTGCTGCACGCGTCCGAGAACGAGAGCTCGTCCTGAGCGCCCGCCGCCCGCCCGGCCTCCGGCCACTCCGCGGCGGCCGCGGGGACCGCGCGTCCCGTCTTCCCGCTCCTCGGGGCCCGGAGGACACGGCCCCGGCTGCCGAGGCCCTTTGCTATTTTCTAAGATGTACATATCTATTTTTTTAACCTAGAAGTTGAGCGGGGCGGGGGAGACTCGGAGGAGGATGAGAAGGCAGAGAAGACCACGAAATACACCGCAAGACTAACGCAACAGACACCGCAGCTGGGCCACCCTCCCGCCCCGCTCGGTGCCCTAGTCGCGTTCCCCTTCCCGTGTACCCCCGCGCCCCCGCCCCCGCCCCCGCCTCTGTCTCGCGGCCGCTGGCCCGGGCGGGGGCGCTGAGGGGACCTCTGGACCCGTCGACACCCACCGCGCGGGGGACCTCGGAGCCACGCGGGCGGGCGGCCGCCACAGATGGGAAGAGGGGTGTTTCTCCCGCACAAACTGCTGTGTCGACTAAAGTGGCCTGCTGAAGGCTCTTTGTAAATCAATCGTGAGTCTCACTGACTAGAAGTTACTTTATTGTGAATATTTAAAATGTAAAACGCTTTATTGAATTTGGTATAAAAAGATGGACCTCCTTCTTCCTGCTACCCTTCCTCTTTTAAGAGCTATTCAAACCACGTTCCCCTTTGCTTAACTGGAGAAGCGTAGTAAAGAACGTTCGCATACTCCCTAGCCCGCTCCCCTCCCGGGTTTGGATTTGATCAATCCCATTTCCCCTTCATCCCTCTCGCTCTTCCCGGAGCACCCCTGGCTCCAAACCCGGCTCCCGCCTCCAGGACTTGAAGTAGAACACTTGGAACCAGGAAGGGCCTCAGACCTGCCTCTCTGTTTCTCTCCGAAATTGCACAGTCGTTTGTTGCTATTTATTAGTGATTTAAAGAAAGTGTTGGGGAGGGAGGGGCTACAATAGCTTGTATTTAATTTAACTCTTTTCTGATAAAAATGCGTGTTAAAGTAGATGGTGGGAATTGTTACAACTGCTCTGGGTCAGAAACATAAAAATCCATTTAGTTGCTGTAATTGAATTTGAAGTGTTTTGTATCATAAGAATACTATAGACTATGTAAATTGTTTTCTTTTTTAAGCTAATAACGGTGATATATTAGCATCTTTAACTTTTATTAATTTATATAAGGAATTCGGTTTGTAAAGAGAAGAAAACCCCCTTTGCAAGACCAGTTAAATGTAATGCACTTTCTGTTTCAAAGGATAAATCAAATTAAAAAACAGTTGAAGACGTCTGTTGCCTTGAATGAAAGGGTATAGATCATTTGATCTCATCAGAGATCTCAAATAAAAGTCAAAACCACAAGCACTTTCTACTGGTTTCTTGGGTAAAATAGCTGTTACATGATTATTATTTTGGAAGAGTGGGGTCACATCTCCTGGTTTGGGAAGATAAATGCAGCCCCACTCATTGGGCTTCTTGGAGAGACTTGTCTAGCAGGCTGTCTCTGCTGTCTGTGTTGTCTAATTTTTTCCTGATGGCTTTTTCCTTTGCTAGGAAGTCCCCGGGGGTTTTGGAGGAGACCTCATTTCCATACATCCAAGATAGCTTCTCAATTCAGCCCTAGCTCACTTAGCTGAGAGGAGGCAGTGGAGCCTGCTGTCAGCGCCGCGCACGGCTGTTGGATGCTAACATTTTCTCCCAAGTAGCCTGTAAGAATACAGAAGTTGGTGGAAAGCTGGGAACCTGGATTTTGCTAAACATTAAAATAAAGAAGGATACATTTAAAGAAAGCTGCTTCTAACTGATGTGAAACTCTAGGATTAAGGAAGCAATGTCACAGCTTCTGCAGCTGAATTTGCCAAAAAAAAAAAAAAAAAAAAATTGGGAATCCCAGGGAGAGAGCTGTATCACTGTCTTGGGATCTTTTTGTTTTCAGACACTCAGTTATAGGCTCAGTGAAATATAGTTATCCCCTTAGTGTTTCAGGTTAATGAGCTTGTGTTCAAAGGGAGAAAAATCAATATAATTCAATAGATTCTTCAGGCTAGTGTTAGGTAAAGAAAGTGTGGGTCTGTTTTGTTCCCTTGAAAATAAAAAAACAGTGAAAACTGGGAATGAAATTGCCTGAAGGAAATTATTGTAGAATACATTCCTGATGGCATGGTTTAATGGAAGAAAGGATGCAAATCTGCCTTATTTCTTTTCTCTAATTTGTGAAGTTCCCAGTAAGTTTTAAACTTCTGAATTTCTGTGTCCTTAGCAAGACTAAGGTGTGTGTCCTACAAAGAGGCAGCTGTTTCAAAAGAGGCTTTGCTGTGCTGGGGTGATATAATTTAAATCCTAAATAATAATATCTTTCTTTTCCCTTCCCTCCCTCCCTCATCTTTTTCTTTATGAAAGAACCTGGGTGTGGGGCAAGTCTGTTATCTTAAAGCACCACTTTATGATTTGTTATTTTGCAACAAATGAGTCTCTTCTCTACTTTATTTACTGATTTTTACCTTTACCGTCCCTCTTCTGTCTTGAAAACCCAAGCAACTTTTTATTTATTCCTCCTTCCTAAGAAAGCAAAAATCCACAAGATAATTAGAAATGTTCTTCCTGATATATATAATATATATATATATTTTTATTATTATATAATAATAAAAACTACTACTATACCACTAGTAGTAGTAATATAGGCATATCACTGATAGAAACTTGGAACTACGATTGAAGCTTTTTCTCAAGAAGTAAATAGGGTTATAATATTTATCCCGAGTTAGATATGTGGAAAGACACCTCTTTTAGTTCCTTTAGGAAGCGTTCTCTCTGAGCTCCTTACGTTTAGAGCATCATGAGAAGTGTGAAAGTTTGTGGCCTGGCCTCCATCCTACAGGCAAATACGCAGAAGGCAGAAAGAGTCTGCGTGCTTGCCAGCCTGAGCACACAGAAGTGCTCTGAGTTGTGTGGGCAGTAGCTAGAGGTGGGCTCTGGGGCCATGCTGTACTGACATTCGTTCCTTTATTCCAGGGGACTGCAGCAGTGACTCGAGTTTCCAGTTAATTTACTTCCACCCAGGATTCCAGCTGGCCACCAGTTGCAACTGGCCCTGTAAAACTGGGAGTGAGCGAGAAGTGGGTGGAGGGCACCTTACTTAGGTGTCCTTTATCCTGGTTGGTTTGGTTTAGTTCCATGTATGCATAACAGGAATGTTTTTCCTAAGAGTTAGCACGGGTGGAGAAGCTGAGGAAACACTCTACAGCTCAAGCAAGGGAGAATAAGAATTATCTTTCATCGTGGCTCAAAAACTTTATGACAGTAACCAGCCATAAGCATCTGATTGATTGAGCCTGCCAATCAGTCATTACAGTTAAAGGGGGTCACGATTTAAAAACAAAACGTAAGGGCAAGTGACCTCATACACCACTGCTTTTATTTTAACAATTTCCCCAGTTTCATTAAGATATAATTGACAAATAATATTGTGTAAAAGTGTAAGGTGTACAACATAATGATTTGATTTGATCATTGCAAAATGATCACAATAAATCTAGTTAATATTCATCACCTCACACAGTTACAATTTTTCTTCCTTATGATGAAAACTTTTAAAATCTACTCTCTTACTAACTTTTAAATACACGATACAGTGTTGTTAACCATAGTCCCCAGGCTGTACATTACGTCCCCAGATGTTTTCTACCTTTTGATCACCTTCACCCATTTCCCCCTGCCCCCAACTTGACCTCTGCTTTTAAAAATGCTTACAGGTAACAAAGTGTCAACATGGAAAACAAAATGAGAAAACAAGCGTTTTGTGTGTGTGGTGAAAGGAAGGTAAAACTGCTTTTTCATTTTTGTTTTATAGTGTGTATGTGTCTTCTCCTGTAAAGGGAAAGCCAGTGAGTTTGGGTGAGGGGTACAGAGTGGAAAGGAAGGGCCCTGTTTGTGTCTCTCAGGTGTCCCAGCAGCATTCACTATTTGAGGCTCGTACACAGTTATTTTCCCAGTCCCCAAATTCCAAGCTCAGTTCTTTGGTTCACATTCAGGGGATTCTGTAACTTAAAGCTCTATACCTTCTTTCCCAGAAGCTGTGGCTTGTTGAGTGGCTTCCCAAGTTTGTGGACACTGTAATCCACTTTTCCTTTCTCTACTTGGGAGATGGTGGGAAGAGAAGGAACCAAAAATGTTTCATTCTTCTCTGGAAAGATGTGCACCCCTCACCACTCAGTGTGCAGGCAATCTGGACTGGAGGACAGCTCTTCTTGTAAATATGGTATCTGGCAACAGAGTCAGAGGGCACCTTTGAAAACTTTTGGAGCCTAATGTCATGTACATGAGTGTGTTATTAGACCAGCATCTGCTTGGATTGATCTACACCGTCTTGTCCTTTAAGCTGGTCATCGGGGCTCGTGTGCGCGCGCGCGCGCACACACACACACACACACACACACACACACACACGCACAGGAGAGGTGAAATTCCACTTGGTAACTCCTAGCACTGAATAGCTTAAAAAAGACAGTGACTCTTTTGTCAATTATTGACAATAGGATTGTGTAATAACAACAGAGGTAAGCAGCAAATTTCATGTAGCAACTCTATTTTAGGCTAATCTGAGCAGATTTCTGCACTAAATTTCCTCCCTCTTACCACATAGATACAAGCACAAAGTATTCTCCCTTCCTCAGTAAGACTGTTTAAAAAAAGTCAGCTCCTCACTATATTTCCTTTTTTGACAGGAAAGCGTGTATTTTGTTCTAAAGCATTTAGGCTCCAGCTTCAGAGGGAAATATTCTCCCTAATGTAGCCCTTTTAAAGATCTGCAGAAATCACAATAATACAGACCCCACATCTATCAGTGTAAAATTTGACTGGCTAGTAGAGTGATGGTGTGAGCTGGATGACAAAAGGGCTGGGATGTTTTCCTGAATTTTAGCCTTCAGCATTCTATAAACTGGCTTGGGATTGTTCCACAAACTGGAAAGTTTATCTGAGAGCCTCAGTCCACTCTCGGGTCTTCTTTAATCCAACAGATCATTCACCTCAAGGATGAAATGTCTAGATACGCATCATTTATTTTCTGGTCTGGACCAGACATTTCCATTGACTACCACACTTGGAAAAAGGAAAGCGTAATGTCTCTTTGGGGTTTTATATCTACTGGGGGCTGGCGAGAATTCTGAAGTAGAAGCCTCATCCAGGGCTTCTATATTAGTATACTCTGAGTAATAAGGGCTAGTTTGGATGAAGATACACTCAAAGTCAATCCCTTCCTCGTTATATGGAAAGAAAGAATTTTTAGTACACAATTTAAATGGGTGCATATTATTTTTTGTAAAGGAATCCTACCACCTCCCTAATGTTACTGCCTATGTCTACCTTGGTGAAGCTAAAGGACATTTTGAGATATAAACATCATGCATCCTTGGTTATTACAAGGGAGACAGAGATATCAAGTTGAGAAGGAAAACCAGCACACCTCTATAACATACTTTTATTTCTTAAGAAAATTCTGAAGGTGCATACATTCTGAAAAATCTATCAATCGTCAGTATGTTGTTTGGGATCAGTCTGCTCGTATAGACCACAGAAAAGCAAGGTTGCTGAAAATCCATTAACCTAGTTATTACCAGATGGTCTAACCACCTTCAAACAAAGGCAACCAGCAAGTTTTCAGGCCTGTAATCTGAGCCTTGTATGTGGATCCACGGTTTGCAGTAATTCCTCTAGTCATCATCCGCAGCTTGGACCCTTGCGCTTGATGCTATGGCTCAGCTCTTAAAAACAATTCTGTAAACTATTTTTTTTTTTTTTATCCTGGATTTTTCTTCTTCCCTCTCTGAGCTCTTCACTTTGGTCTATAAAGATCTGTCTAATTTTCTCCCAAATCCAAATGGCCCCAAGTGAATAAGAGGGTCTGAGAAATCTTTTATCTTTGCCATAACCAGGAGAGCACACAGTGGTTGAGAGCATGACTGTGCAGCCAGATTATCTGGTCTATAGTACTCACTGGTTGTGGTCAAATGACTCTACCTCTCTGTGCCTCAGTCTTTGCATCTGTAAAATGGAGATGATAATTGTACCTATTTCATAGTGTTATTATTGGGAGAATTAAGTGAACTAACATATATGCAGTTTTTAGAACAGTGCCTGGCCTTAAGCTATGAAAGTCTTAGCTATCATCATCATCCTGAAAGGCCCAGTCTCGGGTCACTCCTAGCTCAGGCCCTGCTGTCTTGTACAGGATAACTATTCAACTGAGGAAAGGTAGGAAAGGATTCAAAGTGAAAGTGAAAGGAGAAGTAGGAGCAAGGGATGTTTTCTATTCTGTGACACTTAAAGGCTAATTACCTGTGGTGGTTTTCAAATATTTCCAAAAATTCCTTGATATTCCTTTCTTTGAAAGATGGAGCCTAATGCCCCTCTTCCTGAGTGCGGCTTGTATTCAGTGACTCTCACGAAGAGAGTGCAACAGAAGTGATGGTGTGTGGCTGGGTCATACAAGGCCCTGTGGCTTCCTCCATGCTCTTTCTCTTGGTCACTCATTCTGGCGGAAGTCAGCTGCCATGTTGTAAGGACACTCAAGCAGCCCTGTGGGGAGGTCCGTTTGGTGAGAAGCTGAGGCTTCTGCCAACAATCAGTCCTCATTTACAAGGAAGGTCAGTGAACCCTGGAAGCAGATCCTCCAGCCCCACTCAGGGCATCACATGACTGCAGCCCTGGCCAACATGTTGACTGCAACCTTATGAGATGCTCTGAGGCAGAATCACCCACCTAAGCTCTCCAGGATTCCTGACCTACAACAACTGTGTGAGATAATCAAGGTTTATTGTTCTAAGTCATTACATCTGGGGGTAATGTTACAGAGCATAGATAACGAATATAGTATTTAACAGACCCTATCTCAAGAGAGGTCTGTTTTCTGGATAAAGAATAGTTTTTCGAAGGTAGAGATCTGGAGGGAGGCATCTTTTATGATTACTTAAACTCATTTGAAAACGACCCCATGTGGTGTGAAAGAAGCACTGGGGAACTTCATTAGGGTCAAAAAAACTTGAGCCCTAGTGCTGGTTTCTATTTCTTGCTGATAACTGGATCCCAGAAAAGTCACTTAACTTTCGTAAGCTTCTGTTTCCCTGTCTATAAAATTATCTTAATAATAATGACTGCCTCACAAAGTCACTGTGAAACTCAAAAGCAAAAGGGCTTTAAAAATATAACGCAGCACATAAATAAATGTAAGCGGTGATGACTGCATTCTATAATGGGGATGTACAGTTTTGGCTAACTGTGTCATACTGTTGTTGAAGGAATCTCAGCCATGGAGAGAACTTGGATCTGGCTTCACAGGCCAGTATGATTTATTTCACCATAGGACATAGCCACAGACATTTTTCCATCTTTACTCTGGCTGGTGGGATGCAGGGAAACCTTTTCTCTAGCGGGAGAAAAGCTCAGGGAAAGAAAAGAAAGGTACAAAGGAGAGAAGGGACCCTGAGTTTCAAATAAGGGTTGAGGTTTTGGAATTGCCCCCTTTATCTCTCCTTTGAGAACTGGGGACAAGACTCTGTTTCCAAGAGAGTCAGGCAGGGTGACAGGCTCTGAACCTGCTGTTGGTTACTTGGGATGAAGGAAGGAAGGGGAGGCAGCAAGCCCTTAGAAACATGAAGTCCCCCAAAGCCCGGAGAGCTGGCTCCTGATGAAGAGGAAAGCTCCTGCAGACCTTGCTCCTTCCAGAGTGAACTTGGGCATTACTTGTCAACTGAAGTTGATGGGCAGAATGCTCCTCCTCCTTGCCTGACTGCTCTACTCTTACACATCCCTTCCGACACAGCAGAAGCAGAGAAGTCAGTGCGCCAGGGTAACAGTACAAACTGCAAATACGGTTGAAGACTTGGGCTTCATGGCCTTTGGTGTAAGAAGCCATCCCAGTGCCAGCCTAGGTATTCAGACAGAGGCAATTACAAAGAGACAAAGGGCTGTAAAGGCATATATGAAATCAGCGTATTGTCATTAACCTCCTTGGTATAGGGAGTAAGGCAGAAGTGGATGACTTCAAGGGACCTTGCGTCCAGCACACGCAGGGTGACTGTCAGCCGGGGACCCACGCTCTACCTAGAAGGATGATGATGGTTTCCAGTGAACAGCCTGCCTGTCTGTTTGCCTGCCTCTCTCCCTCCCTTTCTCCTTTTCTTCCCTCTCCGCTTCCTTCTTCTTTACAGCATAGTGCTGTGTTATTTCACTCAGGGGAAGAATGTGCCTCAAAGGCCAAAGTGGGTGACAGCTTGGACAGAGCTGCAACTGTACTACCTCTTCGAAAACTAAGATGCGGAATAGTCGAACTGCAAGGGCACAGGCTCACACGCTCCTTGTTTGCTGTTGGATCCCCAGCACACTGCACGGTGCCTGCCACATGGTGGGCATTCAAGGAATATTCTTTGAACGCCGGTGTGCTTGGGCACACACCCACACACACCCACAAAGCTGAAGCCACAGGGAACTTTGCATTCTCTTGAAGGTCTTCAAGAAAATGATAGACCTTTAATGCAACCCTTTCTCATCTCCCAGCCTGCAGGCAGAGAACTGATCTTCAAGCTATCAGGAGTCTAATTTAACTCTGTGTATATATGTAAACATCTGACATATTGCTGTAAAAATAAACACAAACAGCTTAAGCAGCAAATGGGTGAGTTCAATATAAAAACATTTTTTGGGGGGGACAAAATGGAAGATCAAGTAAGGGTATTAAAATACATTCGTTGGTCAGCTCACATAGTTCCTTTAAAATAACTTTAAAGGGCTTCCCTGGTGGCGCAGTGGTTGAGAGTCCACCTGCCGATGCAGGGGACGCGGGTTCGTGCCCCGGTCCGGGAAGATCCCACATGCCGCGGAGCGGCTGGGCCCGTGAGCCATGGCCGCTGAGCCTGCGCGTCCGGAGCCTGTGCTCCGGAGCGGGAGAGGCCACAACAGTGAGAGGCCCACGTACCGCAAAACAAACAAACAAACAAACAAAACTTTAAAATACAATCTTCAGCATAATCATCATTTGTAGTGATGTCATGTCACTCTCCAAGACACATGGATTATAATCATGTGTAAAACAAATAAGAGGAGGACTTATAGACCATTTAAAATACTCTTTGCCGTTGAGATGCATGTCTCAGTTACTGATCCCATCGAATAGTCTGCAATACCAAACTTAGATTTCCAGCAATATTTTCTTAGAAATAAAAATTTGAGAAGGTATAAATTAATACGTCTAACTCCTGTATGTTTTAACTGGGGTTTCCTGCTGTTAGAGGAGTCTCTCTCTAAGACTTGGAAGCATTTCTCTTGGCCACCCTCCATGTCTGTCCCACGCTATTCTCAGTACCTGAAAAGTCTGGATGCACTGTGGAGACCCGTGCATCTTCAGAGACCTCTTTGTGGTGAACTGATCCTTGGAGGCTGTGAGAGATCTTGCTGCAAGTAGGTGGTGGTGGTAGTGGTGGGTTTGGAGTCAACTTCTTCTTGACCTGTTGGTCAAGGTTACAATTAAGCTGTTTTCTTTAGTCCACTCCCTTTTCTTTCCCCTAGAACAGGAAATTTAGGGGCTCCTGGTCCGTGTCCCCACCCTCCCTCCACCACTGGCCTCTGTATTGAAAGCCAACAGCCAATGACCACTTCTATTTCCAAGGGAAGGTTTTAAAAATTTTGTTCTGGAGAGAGGAACAAAATCTAGGACAAAACCAGGATCCAAGGAGGAGGAGGAATAAATAAATCAAGACCTCAGATCTCTTCAATAAAACTATGAAACTAGCAATAGCTGCCCCGCCCCTGCAGTCCCCTATCCTCACCTTTGCAAGGGGTATGAATTCTTCTACCTGTAATAGCGGCATCACTCATCAACTTTTATGCAGTACCCTATCTGTATTGCTGGCTTACAGCAATAGCCACCCCACTGTCCCCTGGCTGCCCTGGGAAGCCTAGAAAAGTCCTTTGTGTGGTGCCTTTGCTCCCTGCAAATCTGGGAGATCCTCACCCAGGGAGTGGTGTCTGGTCTGCGGCTCTCCGTCCACAGCTTGAGTCCAGGCTATTTTACCTGGTCCTATTCCGCTGGGTGGAAAACTTGCTTTAGTTTAAGGAGCTGTTTCCCAGACCCCACCTCTTACTCGAACTGGCACCAATGAAGCTCTCTTTAAAGAGTGGGACGTGTATAAGAGCAAAGAATGAGGGAACTCAGCTTCCCCAGGGGAAGGAGGCCGTATCTGGTGAGGGAAGATTTCCCAGACCGGGACAAATGTGCCTAAGGGAGAAGTTTGCAGTACGCTCTGCGTCCCACCTACAACAGGCAGGGGCTGAAATAATAGCCCGAAAGCCTGAAAGGCCGTGCCTGGTCTATAAGCCTCCCAAAACTTTCCATCCAGGTGAGGAGGGAGGGGACACCCTGAAGGGCTTGGAAGCCGGAAGCTCTCAAAAGGCCTTTCAGTTCAAAAAGGACCTGGAAGCAAAAGATGTGGCATTTGCGGGGGCTGAGATTCCCTTTGAATCACAAAGGTCTGAAGGAGACAAATGGGAATTCATCTTGATGAAATGGGAAGACAATTGAAAAAACGCTATTTGCCTGCCTCATTCCATTTGCTCTGAAAGGGCCTCCCCACAGGGAAATCCTACAAACAGGCTCAAGCTCAGTCCTCTCCCGTGCCTCTAACCTGCACACTCTGGGTCCTCGAGTCCACGGCTGCAAAGGGGGACAAGCGGGCAAGAGCGTGCCTGTAACGGGGGTTTAATGGGGTTCCTGGCGGACTGTATGACGCGGGGATGCAGGCAAGGAGAGCCCACTGGATGGGTTTCCTTCTCTAGTCTGCTTACAGACTGCTTTAAGCCCGGGGGGCTGCGCCTCTGCGGACAGCTGCAGCGCTCATCCGGCCCTCCTAGGGAGCGCGCGCGCCTACCCTTAGAGGAACAGGTGCTGCAGATCCCGGATCCCTCCAGATCCCCTTAGAGTGGGAAAGGGCACTTGTGGCTGCTGCCTTCTGTTATATGGCTGTCCCTTACTTTGTAGACTCCCTCTTGTCGTGCTGTCTCCTCTGCGACCCTCCCACGATTTGGATCGAGCTAAAACCCAGTCACCACTGCACTGCTGGTCACAGGGAACTCACCTCCACACATCATCAGACTCTCGCGACCACGTTCTCTACTTTCGGAGATGACAAGGCCCAGGAAATTCGACAGAGTTCGGAAGTGGCAGGCACCGTGCTTCCCTCTCTGGTTTCGGCTCTGCCTTTCGGCAGATTCCTTACTGAGCCCAGCCAAACGAAGTGTGTTTGGGATTCAGGACACCCGGCCCCAGTCCGCTTGTGCCCGGGGCAGACTCCATCCCCCGGCCCCCCGGCCCCCAGGAGACCCCGCGGCCTCGGCCCCTATCGCTGGGCACAGGCCTTCGGGGGTCTTCGGGCTACACTTGCCATTGCCACGTGTGCGCAGCCAGTCGGGCTCCCTCCCGCAGGACAGCTTCCCGCTGAAACGAGAGGGTTCCAGAAGCCCCAGGGAAGGCACCACAGAGCCGCGGTACTATCTTCCTTTGATACCTCCGTGCCTAGAACTGAACCTATCCCCCTCCAGACACTTGACAGGTCGGCTTCACAGAGGAATAAAATCGGGGTGCCCAGGGCAGAGCCGAGCACGGCCCGCTCTTTCTTCTCCACCTCCAGTAGTTTTTTACCCGAGCTTGCAGGCTGAAGGCTGAGCCTTGGGGGCCCGCGCGTCGACGCTGCAGCCTGGGCGCGCCCCCTGCAGGAGGGGCGCGCTGTTCAGGAGGTCTGGATTCCGACCGGGGCTGGGCCCACGGAGCCCGAGCGCGCCCCCTGCAGGCCTGGAGAGCCCCGGCCCCCCCCCCGGCGCCCACGCGCACCCGGGGTGGCTCCCGACCTTGGTCACCACTCTCCTCTTGGTCCCAGCTTAATTTGCACCTCTGACGTGGTCGGCGCACGACGCCTTCGTCGCCACCCCCCCTCCCGCCCGCCCAGGGAAAGGTCCCTCTTCTGGGCCTACCCAGGTCGCAGAGCTGCAGCGCCCGGGCAGTGGACGCCGCGTTGTGCAATTCGTAGACGAGGGTGAGCCCTCTTCCCCGAGTTCCTCCGCACAGACCACCTAGACGCACTGCGCTCGCTTCCGCGTTTCCCAGCTTCTCTTCTTACTTGGTTATCACGAAGAAGCCGTAAAGGCCACCGCAGCCATGCTGGACTTCACCATTAAAAAAAAAAAAAAGCGGTTAAATGATACATTTAGAGAAGTGTGTGCGCACGTGTGTACATAAATTTTCTCTCTTTCTCGTCTCTCTCTCACACACTCTCCTGATCCTTCCCCAGTCCATTCTCCCCTCAATACTGCCTCTCCCCTCTCCCCCGCAGCTCCCACCAGGTATGTTCTAGAACCGACATAGGTTGCTAGCGCGGTCCACCAGCTGTCCCGGACATCAGTTACAAGTCTCCGCGAGGGACGAAAACATCTGTTCGGGTAGAGGCTGGAAGCAGCGGCGGCGGGTGTCGCGCGGTGGGGATGCACCACACCCCGGCGCGGCGCCAAGGGAGAAGGGCCCTGCAGGTCACTAAGGATTTTCGAGATCGCAGGTACCCCTCGCGGAAGGTCACGGCGAGAGCGCTTCACGGTCTTCCACGCCCTGCCCCACCCACCTCCGACCTTTGTTCTCGCCCCACTCCCGCTAGGCTGGGGGTGGGGACATTCCCTCCACCTTACGTGTCGGCTCCCGGGAAAGGTTTGCGCCCGCCCCTGTCCCGCAGCGCGCCGACTGGGTGCGGGTGAAAGGGCTTGCCGCGGCGGCGGCGCCCTGCGGGCACAGAGATGGGGCGCTGCTCCCCGCGCGCTGCCCGCGTCTCCGGCTCGGAAATCCCGCCGGAGACCTCGTTTGAGCCGTTTCTCCAGAGACCGCGAGGGAAGGCAAGGCCGCCTGCAGTTACAAATATATGTAATTTTTATAGTTTATTCATATTTTACTATGTAGTACGCGCACATGGTGAAAAGAAATTCAAGCTGGACAAAAGGATGCTCATGCAAGCAGGTATTTGAATATATCCTCTTGGGTGCCTCATCTACGGAGTGTCAGGGCTCTTGGCTCTCTGGCACAAAAAGACTTTCAGTCCATGTGCCCACAGACTCGGTGGACGCTTCCTGAGTTATCCACAGTTTCTCACTTAGTGGTTTTCTCATCCTCCCTGCTCCGCGGCAGTTCGCTGTGCTGTTCCCGGGAGAGCGGCTGCTTGTCCCGCGGGTTCTAGTTGAGCGTAGTCAACCCTCTGTGACTTCCGACGGAGGGCTCCTGGTATCAAACGCTCATTATTGACTACCTAGATGGCCAATACGGGAGGGGGTGAGCGGGGGGAGGGGGCGGTTTCATTTTTCTTTTTCATGCCCCTGATTACATTCACAGTGAACGTACTAATGGTTAATAAAATGTAGTTTGCGACGGTAATATGGGGACGGAGCGGTCCCAATAAATGTCACAAGATATAAGACAAAAAGTACCCTCCAACTGTATGCAGAACTGTATTGCCACAGTTTCGGCTACGGATGCACTAAAATAACTTGTTAACACACACCAAAGTGCATCCCTATAATAACCTCCTCAATCATTTATTAAAAGTCGTGTCAAGCAGGCCCGTATAACTCATCTCTATGCAAATACATCAATGTCAGGCCATTAGTGTATTGCTCAGGTTTTTATTAAAGTGCATTCTTTTTAATTCAGCCCCGTAAAATACGAGCCCCATTGCTCAAGAATTATAGCAACTATTAGAGTAACATATGGGCAACATGCACTCAGAAAATAAAAACCAACAGATAAAGTGGCAGGGTCACATCGCAGGAGCAAACACTTAACAAAATGGCAGTGGGGTAATAGATTTTTCTCCCAGGGCCTTTGCGAGAGGGTGTCATGGGCATCAACACCTCGGAAAAGGCAAGAGGCTCAAAGTTGCTCTGCCCGGTCCCAACCCCAGAACCAGCCCGGGATGTACATCCTAGGAGTTAAGAGAGGAGAAGCTTCCAGAGCTACTACATATCTGACCTCCATCTTTCGCCTCGAGGATTTCAACATTCACCAGAGAGAAAAGTCAACGTAGGGTGTTTGGTTGAAACCATTCTCTCCCTTCCAGGCCCTCCATCTCTTCCCTCCCTCCCATCTCCCCGCCCCCTACCCGGTCCAGGCCACTTCTCAGAACTCACTAAGGAGACTGGGAGCCCCACCCCCATCTCGAGCACTTCCTGAGATGTTCTTCCTCTCTTGCAGGAAAACCGAGCAGAAATGAACAAGGCCCAGGAAGGCCCGGGGATTTGCTGGCAAATTTCCCCCTCACGTGTAGAAGCCTGGAGAAAAACTTTCTATGAAATCAACCCGTGGCTAAATAGTATGGACATCTCCTTTAAACTCCCGACTCAGAGGAAATGTAGGTAACCTCTGCCCGCTCCACCCCTTTCTCCCTCCCTTCCCGCAGGGCGCCCGCCGGTTTTCCTGGTTGGAACCCTTTGCTGTAAATTTTGTTAAACTGGGGCAAGCTCTATTCTGATCCAGGGGCCCTGGCTATTGTTTTGTACCGAATACCGAGGACGGTTTGGGGGCCCCTGCGTTCTTTCAACCAACAGCCAACGCACAGGTT
>RJWK010050609.1:0-16221 GCA_004363435.1 Platanista minor | reverse complement strand
CAAAAAAAAAAAAAAAAGAATGCAGTTAGCAAAATCCAGACTGTGTTTATAGGACAAATTACCGAATTTCTTCAAAAAACAAATTTTAAAGAAAAAATAAAGTGAGTAATGGGAGAGAAACCTTATAGATTGAGAGACTTAAGAGATAAATGTCGTGAGTTACATTATAGGGACCTTATTTGGATATTGATTAAACAAACCAATGGTAAAAACAATTATGAGATAATCAGGGATATTTGAATATTGACTGAGTATTGGTATTAAATAATTACTGTTAATTTTTTTAGCTGTGATGATGGTGATTTGATTATACTAGAAAAGAAAGTTAAAATCTACCCAGAATGTTATCAGTTCTCCCCACCTCCAGTATTACCACCCTCAGCCAAACCAGCATCCTTTCTTGTCTTATTTTTACAGTTGCCTCTTAACTGATCCCCTTGCTTCTGCCGCCCCAGCCCCAGCCAGGGAGATCCTGCTAAGATGTGTCATGTTATGCCCCGTCCATTTCATTTGGAGTAAGAGCCAAAATCTGTTCAGTCTACAAGACCCTATGTCCCGCTCCGCTCCTGGGTCAGCCTCTCCAGCTACTCGGCTTCCTTGTACCTGCCTTATTTTTCTCCATAACATGTGTCACCATCTGACAATCTGACATACGTACTTTTGTGGGGCTGATACTCCCACTAGAATGAGAGCGATGTGAGAGTAGGGACTGTTTATATTGCTCACTGCTATACCTCCAGGGCTTGAAATATCTCGTTACACATCATAGGCACTAAATAAATGTTTGTTAAAAGAAAAACATGTTTCATCGGGGGGAGAAGTGGAGGACATTAGGGAAAAAATGTTTACAAAAGTTCCTTGGGAATGAGGGACAATCATGAAAAAAGGTTGAAAAATGGGCCCTAGCCCAAGTCGTGGGAAAGCACGTGATCATCTAGGAGCTGCTATTACCCTCCTTACTGTATTGTTCTTTGCTCTTTTCCCACGTGGGACAATCTGTGTCATTTTATCCATGACAGCTACATGTCATGGAGGAGAACTTGGCTAATTGACTCTGACAGGGGAAAGCCCACTTGAATTTCTTCTTTTTGGACTGAACCACAATCTCTTGAGCTCATCCTATGTGGCTAATGTTGACCATTGCTTGGGACTCTTCCCCCATGATAAGATGTTTACTGCCTCTGGCTCCCAGGATTGATCTTGACACCAAAAACATCTTCAGTACATTTCACACACGTGCACATACCCCTATTTGAGAAATGGGGTACAGAGAGCCTTTGAGGAGGAGTAACAAAGAAATGAGGCAATCCATGCAGAGACTCCAATGCACTGTTAGTTTCTGGCCAGAAAATGATGCTCTGGATATTCAGAATGCCTTCGGTGTCTTTTCTGAAACTCCGTTTATAATTATCCACTGGGTATTTTATTTGTAGCCCACTTGTTTCTAAAAAGGATTTGAAGTAGCTTTATGAGTATACATAAACTGCCACGCAAATATACACTTAAATTTAACAAAAGAAAATGGGAAAAACTCTAGCCTGGGAGAGCAGGAGGAAGCAGGTGAGTGAGCACCGTGGTGGTGGCGGGTAGGAGGGGCCCACTATGGGGGGGGGGTCACCTGCGCCCCATGCTCTCTGCTGCCCACCGACCAGGAACTGGGGAGGTGCGCTGCCCCCCACGATTGCTGCACTCTGCTTTGTCACTCATAATTTTTTATTCCTTTTAGTCATCATGTTGTGTTTTTTGTTGAAAAATCTAAGTAACTGATTCTATAGCATCATCGAAAAAATTGTATTTAGGACTTAGAGTAGACATTCTAGATGATTCATATCTGCCTCCACCTCTGGCCAAGATCACAGCTCAGAGAGGCCGTGAACTGTGCCTATTCATCTTGGTACTCTGGTTCCTGGAAGGCAGGAGGAACTCGATAAATATTTTATTGAGTAAATGAATGGTATTACAGTTCTCCTTACTGGAACAGAAGAAGCCAGTCAGTTGTTTGAGGGAGAGTTTGTTTAGTTGCTTAGTTTTCTTCCTGGTTCATTTTGTTTTGTTTTTCTCTTTTTTAAAATTAATTAATTATTATTATTTTTTTTTGGCTGCACTGGGTCTGTTGCTACGCGCAGGCTTTCTCTAGTTGTGGCGAGCAGGGGCTACTCTTGGTTGCAGTGTGTGGGCTACTCATTGCGGTGACTTCTCTTTTTGTAGAGCACGGGCTCTAGGCATGTGGGCTTCAGTAGTTGTGGCACGCAAGCTCTAGAGTGCAGGCTCAGTAGTTGTGGCTCTCGGGCTCTAGAGCACAGGCTCAGTAGTTGTGGCACATGGGCTTAGTTGCCCATGGGCATGCCCATGGGCATGTGGGATCTTCCCGGACGAGGGCTTGAACCTGTGTCCCCTGCATTGGCAGGCGGATTCTCAACCACTGCATCACCAGGAAAGTCCCTGTTTTGTTTTTCTTGTGTGTGTGTGTGAATTTTCTTTTCTTTTCTTTTCTTTTCTTTTTTTTTTTTTTTTTTGCGGTACGCGGGCCTCTCACTGTTGTGGCCTCTCCCGTTGTGGAGCACAGGCTCCAGACGCGCAGGCTCAGCGGCCATGGCTCACGGGCCCAGCCACTTCACGGCATATGGGATCTTCCCGGACCGGGGCACGAACCCACGTCCCCTGCATTGGCAGGGGGAACTCTCAACCACTGTGCCACCAGGGAAGCCCTCTTTTCTTTTTTTAATTGAAGTATACTTGATTTAAAGTGTCGTGTTAGTTTCAGGTATACAGCACAGTGATTCAGTTATACATATATATATTCTTTTTTTCAGGTTCTTTCCCCTTATGAGTTATTACAAAGCATTGAATATAGCTCCCTGTGCTGTACAATAGGTTCTTGTTGGTTATCTATTTTGTATATACTAGTGTGTATATGTTAATCCCAAACTCCTAATTTATCCCTGCCCCCCTTCCTGACTCTTTTTGAGAGTTCTCTCACGTAGGCAGTTATATCAGGAATGTTGAGTGGTGTCCTGGATCTTGTCCTCAGAGAAGCTTCGGAGAAACTTCAGACGCAGGGTCCATGCAGCCTTTCCTTGTAGAGGGAAGTTGTAGGCCTGGCATCGCAGGGCAGTTGAATGAGGGAGTGTTTCAGAGTCTCCAGCGACGCCGCAGTCTAGGCACATCTGACCTGACCGAAGAAGGAAGCTTAGGACCCTCAGGGCACATGGAGAGCAGCCCCTAAATGTTCCTGCTTCCAGGGCAGCAGCGGGTACATGCTGGAGGCGGTTCAGTTGGAAGTTAGGTAATATAGTAATAAAAAGCAGGGGCCTTGCACAGAATTATACATAAGCTTATACCCCAAGAAAGTATTTGCAGAAATGGATGAAATCCACATAATTTCTGTAGACTAGTTAAGTGTATTGTGCCTGTCTCAATGTATCAGTGTCCTGGTTTTAATAAAGTACTGCAGTTACGTAAGATGCCACTATTGGGAGAAGCTGGGTGATGGGTACCCAAGACCTTTCTGTACTGTGTTATGAGTCTATAATTTAACATAAAAAGTTTGTGGTTTTTTTTGTTTTTTGTTTTGTTTTTTTTTTAAAGCAGGGACTGGCAACAGAACTGGCTTCCGCCTCACACTACCCTGTGCTGATCAGTGACTTTTCTGTATCCCTTATCCCAACTGATAACTACATACTGCTCTTTACCTTTCTTCCTTTGGGAATATAAAGTCCTTGGAAGCAGAAGCTGTATCCATTTAGTTCACTGCTAAATTCCCCCCTACTTAGCACAGTGCCTGGCACCTGTTTTTTGTACTCAGATGTTTGACTAAAGGTAGCACAGGTGACTTTGCAGTTGAGGCTGTTTTGGTTTTCTGACAAGGAGAACAATGCCACCTCCTTTGGGCAATGGGAGAATTAAATGCCTGTAATGTGGGTGGAACTCAGGGCCTGCCCGAGAGCAAACACTCGACTCCGGGCTTGACACACTTTCCATAAAGAGCCAGAGAAAATGTTCAGGGCTTTGCAGGCCGTGCTGCTCTGCACTGCAGTGAGGCAGCCATGGGCAGGCAGCCTGTAGCTGAGTGAGCCTGCATGTGCTCCACTGCAATTTTATTTGCAGACATTGAAACTTGAATTTCTTTCTTTTTTTTTTTTTTTAAATTTTATTTTTTGGCTGTGTTAGTCTTCGTAGCTGTGCGCAGGCTTTCTCTAGTTTTGGCGAGCAGGGGCGACTCTTCATTGTGGTGTGTGGGCTTCTCATTGTGGTGGCTTCTCTTGCTGTGGAGCACAGGCTCTAGGCGCACAGGCTTCAGTAGTTGTGGCACGTGAGCTCTAGAGCGCAGGCTCAGTAGTTGTGGTGCATGGGCTTACTTGCTCCGCGGCACGTGGCATCTTCCCGGACCGGGGCACGAACCCGTGTCCCCTGCATCAGCAGGCGGACTCTCAACCACTGCGCCACCAGGGAAGCCCGGCAGGCGGATTCTTAACCAGTGTGCCACCAGGGAAGCCCTGAAACTTGAATTTAATGTTGTTTTCACTTTATGAAGTATTTGTCTTCTTTTCTTCCCCCCCCCAACCATTTAAAAATATAGAAATCACCCTTAGCTCATGGGCCTGTGGGCCCTGCCTTTTTCCCAAGCTCATTCTCCATGTCACTGGCTACAGTCACACACAGAAGTTCTGGAAACTCAAGCCTTTGGGGCAGAGTCAGTGTTGCCCCACACAAGGGGGTAAATGTAACCGTCCCTCTCTGGGCTGGGAGGAAGGCCGCTCCTGGGGCCTCAGCCTGCATTGTCCAGGAAGCCCCATTTCCCGTGTGCAGATTTCACAAAAATCCCCTCAGCTCCAGGCACCTCACTGTGGACTGTTCTCCAGGTGAACTTGTCTCCTGGAAGGTCAGATAGATTTGGGCTCAGCCTGCCTGAACAGCCTCTCAGCTCCGGGAGGGCGGCAGGTCCCTCAGTCCCTCTGAAACCCAGTTGCCTCCATGTTAGAATTGGAGTTGTGATGTGCAGTGGAGTCAGGTTTGTGGTGCTTCCCATCTTTTATTTTGAGCTGGCTAACATCCACTGAATCCCCTTTTCTGCTTAAGTAGTTACGCTCACCCAATAAATACGTCAACATGTTGCTTTGAGAACTGACACACAACAATATATAAGGTCCCTAGCATGTAACCACTGTATTTTTTTTCAGTTTTAATATTGTTTTACTGAAGTATATTTGGTTTACAATGTTGTGTTAATTTCTATTGTCCAGCAAAGTGTTTCAGTTATACCTATATACCTACATTCTTTTTTTTTTTTAACAATTTTGAGTTGGGTTTTTTTCCTATTAGTGCATTTTAAAAATATTTATCTTTGCCTGTTATTTTATTTTATTTTTTATTTATTTATTTTTGGCTGCGTTGGGTCTTCATTGCTGTGCATGGGCTTTCTCTAGTTGCGGTGGGCAGGGGCTACTCTTCGATGCGGTGTGTGGGCTTCTCATTGCAGTGGCTTCTCTTGTTGCGGAGCACGGGCTCTAGGCATGCAGGCTTCAGTAGTTGTGGTACGTGGGCTCAGTAGTTGTGGCTTGCAGGCTCTAGAGCGGAGGCTCAGTAGTTGCGGCACACGGGCTTAGTTGCTTCGCGGCATGTGGGATCATTCCGGACCAGGGCTTGGACCTGTGTCCTCTGCATTTGCAGGTGGATTCTTAACCACTGCGCCACCAGGGAAATCCCAACCTTCTTGTTTACTATTTTATATATATTAGTGTGTATATTATTAATCTCAACCTCCTAATTTATCCCCCCCCACCTTTCCCCTTTAGTAACCATAAGTTTTCTAAGTCTGTAAGTCTGTTTCTGTTTTGTAAATTAGTTCATTTGCATAGATTTTTAGAAAGTGATATCATGATATTTGTCTTTGACTTTCTTCATTTAGTGTCATAGTCTCTAGTTCTATCCCCATTGCTACAAATGGCATTATTTCATTATTTTTTATGGCTGAGTACTCTTCCATTGTATATATATATACCACATCCTCTTTATCCACTCCTCTGTTGATGGACATTTATTTTGCTTCCATGACCTGGCTATTGTAAATAGTGCTGCAGTGAACATTGGGGTGCATGTGTCTTTTTGAATTATGGTTTTCTCAGGGTATATGCCCAGGAGTGGGATTGCTGTGTCATATGGTAATCCTATTTTTAGTTTTCTGAAGAACCTCCATACTGTTTCCCATAGTGGCTGCACCAATTTACATTACCACCAACAACATAAGAGGGATCCCTTTTCTCCATACCCTTTCCAGCATTTATTTGTAGACTTTTTAATGATGGCCATTCTGACCGGTGTGAGGCGGTACCTCATTGTTGTTTTGATTTGCATTTCTCCAATAATTAGGGATGTTGAGCATCTTTTCATGTGCCTATTGGCCATCTGTTTTTCTTCTTTGAAGAAGTGTCTGTTTAGGTCTTCTGCCCATTTTTTGATTGGGTTGTTTGTTTTTTTCGTCCTTGAGTTGTATGAGCTGTTTGCATATTTTAGAAATTAAGCCCTTGTGCATAACTACCGTTTTTATTGGGTACCTTCTGTGATATTTGAACCCAGGTGAGGTAAGGGAGTTCCCAGCTAGAAAGGAATACAGTAAGATTGCCACAGTTTTCTTAGACACACACACACACACACACACACACACACACACACACCTGCTCAGTTCTCTCAATTTGAAGTTTTCAATATTTTACCTTTATCAGAATTAGCATGACACATAGTCATGAATTCTTTTTTTTCAAAGTTTTACTTAAACCTCCTAGATATTTTGTTCCTAACCAGGTTGGGGGCCAATGTGATCGTTACTTTTACTCTTAAAATCACAAAGTACTTCAGCTGCTAATACTATTAAACTATTACTAGGTGAATTATTTTCTTAGTAGTCAAATAAATTTTAGTGTTAGATTTATTGGGTGCTAGTAAAGTTTTATATTTTGGCATTGTATATGACAGGAATTACAGTTATTCTGCCAAATCAGAATACATTTAAATTAGAACATTGGATTTAGTGTGACATAAGTTTAGTAGACTATATAAATGCCTCTTGGGAGGCTTTTAAAGGTTGATTAGATTGATAGAATCTGAATAAATACTTCAGAAAATTAGTCTTTGTATAAAAATCCTCATTATTTCATGTATCCTCCAACTGTATAGAGATGGCCAAGTCAATTCCATTTTCTGTACACAAGCAATAAACAGTTTGCAATTATAATTTTTAAAACTTACTATATATGACCTTTATAGAGCAGAACTATGAAAAATGAAGATCTAAAAAAATGGAAAGCTATACCGTGTTCATGAATGGGAAGCATCAATATTGTACAGATGTCAACTCTTTCCCAAATAAATTCATTCAAAATAATTTCAGTCCAAATCACAAAACCTTTGTGTGGGTAAGTGTAAGGTATGTGTAACTTAAGCTGCTGCTTAAATGTGTTCCTATGTGAAGCAAGATAGTCTGGGGCCAAATTTCATGTACTTTGGTGCTAGATTATGGAGTTTAGATGTGATCTAATATGGCAGTGTTTCTTAGGCTGTAGTCAGTGTTTGTGTTTTCAGAAATTAAAAAAATTTTTGAGTAACTGTAGTGTTATAAGCAAATTCTGGACATTCTGAGTTTGCCCAAGGGTTGCCAGGCATCTTCAGGGCAGACACTTGTGTTTGTGTTTGCATCACCTTGATGCTGAGCTGTAGTCATCCATCATGGGCTAATGACAAAAGAACAAACAGACTGATTATATAGGGGTCTGATTAGACCAAGTGAGGCCAAGCAATGCCACAGTTCATGAAGGGGCTTGCAGCAGCTGGAGTAAAGTGACTGGAGAATTGTATTTCCACACAGGATATGACATGGCTAGTAAACACAAAACAACTGACACACTGCTTACAGTACCGTATCTCAGTTGGAAAGAGTGTCTAGTTTCATAAAATCTTGCTACTGAAAAATAACTAGCGTTGTTGATTAGAAGTTTATTGGATTTATGGTTTTGTGTTCTATTTAATTGCAAGTTTGGTTTGGTTTATCAGTGTGGAGGAACCTGTAAGTAAAAGATGTGTGTTTGGGAATTCCCTGGCAGTCCAGTGGTTAGGACTCCATGCTCTCACTGCTGGGGCCCGGGTTCAATCCCTGGTTGGGGAACTAAAATCCTACAAGCCATGAGGTGTGGCCAAAAAGAAGAAAGAAAGGATGTACGTTTAGTTCTCATTCATACTGACATTACATGACTTAGCCATCACTGAGGGTTGTTGTAAGAATTATGTTCACTTTAAAGAGGCCCATGTACTACTGAAGATTGAGAAATACTAAAACAGGCTGAGTAGGGCTGGAATATGATGTAGATTTTATTTTTCTTTCTCCGCTGGCAATCTCATGGGAGATGAGAGGCAAAGATGAGTTTGGGTGGAGAAGCATATTTGTTGTAGGTCAACTGTTGACAAGTCTTTAGGCGTTTTACTTAATCAGATGAAGAAATGGAGAAAAGTTAAGTGACTTATCAAAAGCCACGTAGCTGGAAGTGAAGCAGGGAGGACGCCAGTTCAGCCCACATCCCCTTCTACCAAGCTGTCATGCAGGGATGAGTGGTGGTGGCCTCACTGGGATGGTCACAGTTGGATCCAGGAAAGGAAGGAATCTTGAATTTTCCTTTTCCCGCCTAAAGGTCTGAGGTACCCAGCACCCACCTGGTTTGTGGTGAGTTAAGCCAGTGACCTGGGCACAAGTCCTGGGCCCTACATCCTACCCCCTTACACCTAGTTCCTCCCGTGTGAATTTATTTTTTAGAAGAGGAGGTGGCCTTTGCCGCCACTCTGTGGACGGCTAGTGGGAGTTATTTTCCCAGCCTGTAAGACTTGGTAATTGAACATAGGCTATGAATTAGGTGAGATTATATCTCCTTAAATCCCTCCCATGATCTGTAGCTCTCATTTTCTTCTGTCCAGGCTTACCTCGTGGCTAGATTTTTAACAACATGCTCTGGAAACAGAGAATGTTTCATGTTTCTTTTCTTTTTTTTTTTTTTTTTTTTTTTTTTTTTTTTTTTTTTTTTTTTTTTTTGCGGTACGGCGGGCCTCTCACCGTTGTGGCCTCTCCCGTCGCGGAGCACGGGCTCCGGACGCGCAGGCTCAGCGGCCATGGCTCACGGTCCCAGCCGCTCCGGGGCATGTGGGATCTTCCCGGACCGGGGCACGAACCCGTGTCCCCTGCATCGACAGGCAGACTCTCAACCACTGCGCCTCCAGGGAAGCCCTGTTTCGTGTTTTTCAAGGCGATTATTAGAGAAAATATTCAGAAAAAAAATCGGAGCATTCCTGAGTTTGAGTTTGCCTGTGGGAGAAATGTCTGCCCCCTCATTCAACCCACATCACCATGGGTCATGACCTCCTTGTGGTGCAGGGCAGCTTGGAATTGGAGGAGATTCCCAAGGGACGTGTATCTCCTCTTACCAGAGGTGCCTTATTTCACAGATGAGGAGGCTGGGCCTGGAGACTGGGGTGTGGCAGAGCTGGGCGCCGAGTCCCAGTGTGGAGCCTCTCTTGTTTCACACACATCACGACTTTGTGTTTCTGTTTTCTTAATTGCACTTAGTTTCCAAACATGCATATATTGGGTAATATGTCTACATGGTTCCAAAGGCAAAATTATGAAAAGCTGTGCACAGAAATATTGCCCCCCACCCCTGTCATTAACCCCGCCTCTTACACAGGACAGCCTTAGGCTTCTTATTTATCCTTCTGTCATTTCTTTAGGCTGGGCTTCCTCAGCCTCAGCACTGTTGACATCTGGGGCTGGGTAGTTCTTTGTTGGCGGGCAGGGGGCTGTCCTGTGCATATGCACTAGATGCCAGAAGCACCCACATGCCTCATGACAATCAAAAATGTCTCCACGGGCTTCCCTTGTGGTGCAGTGGTTGAGAGTCCGCCTGCCGATGCAGGGGACACGGGTTCGTGCCCCGGTCCGGGAAGATCCCACTTGCCACAGAGCAGCTGGGCCCATGAGCCATGGCCGCTGGGCCTGAGCGTCCGGAGCCTGTGCTCCGCAACGGGAGAGGCCACAGCAGTGAGAGGCCCGCGTACCGCAAAAAAAATAAATAAATAAATAAAATGTCTCCAGACGTCATCAAATGCCTCCGGGGGCAAAACTGTTTCAAAGTTGAGAACTGCTTCTTCAGGCAAATACAAGCAAGTATCTTTATTTCCCACCTCTTTTTACCTTAACAAGCTCTATACACAGCTCCTCTTCCTGCGATATCTGTCTGCCTGTCTTTCTGTCTCTCTGCCTATTTTTACTTTTCTGTGTACAGACATCCCAGCCACCTCCCGGATCTGCACACCTGGGTAGCTGCTCGCATCCTTGGTGGCAGCACCGTGATGGAGTCAGCGAGTCCCCTCTAGTTGGGCCCTGGCTTGTAGGCTGCTGCTGGTCAGCCGCTTATTCATGGCCATGGTCCCCTTGTGCAGATGTATCTGTGGGATAGGTCCCCAGAAGTGGGGCTCCTGGATCAAGAGTAAACACCTCTCATTTCGGTGGCTCTTGCCAGCTTTCTCCTCCACGAGGGCTGTGCCCTTTGGCAGTCCTGTCAGCTGTTTCCCCACTGCCACACCATCAGTATTGTAGAAACTTCAGATTCTTGCTGGCTCTGTAGCTGAGCAATTTCACGTGTTTCTTCATCAGCCAGCATTACATCTATTAAAAAAAATTTTTTTTTTAAATTTTCTGTTTTTTCGGCTGCACCGCACAGCACGTGGGATCTTAGTTCCCCAACCAGGGATGGCACCCATGCCCCCTGCAGTGGAAGCTCGGAGTGTTAACCACTGGACCGCCAGGGAAGTCCCAACATCTATTTTAATAACCTTATTCATGTTGAACAAGGCGCTCAGTGAAATGCAACCTCATCTGCTTTCCCGAGTGGCAAGTGTCCTGCACTTGTCCATTTCTGGGTCTTTGCTCTTTGCCGGTCCTCCACCAAGAATCTTCGCTTTCAAAATTTTTACTGTCCTTTGAGGCTTCCAAATGCCATCTCCTCTGAGATAGTTGAAGCATAGGACAGACCGTGGATGCTTGTTCTTGTCTGTCTTTATTCAACCTGGCCCAGTTGGAACCTGTTTTCCTTTGTAGGAATCTGGTTTCCCTTTGCCACTCCCTTGAGACAAGCCACGTGTTCTGCTTCTGGCCCCATTACTGGCCTGATGACCCTGGGGAGATCACTTGTTCTTCTGGAGCATTTATTAAATGACCTGCTGGGGCTGCAGTGTTGCTTCACTCTGAGGGCTCTGTCGACGTTATTCCATGGGAATG
This sequence comes from Platanista minor, assembly GCA_004363435.1. NCBI lineage: Eukaryota > Metazoa > Chordata > Mammalia > Artiodactyla > Platanistidae > Platanista > Platanista minor. The sequence continues at coordinate 4,907 of RJWK010050609.1, read as the reverse complement.
GCGCCCGTAGGGTTGCATAATGTGCTGTGTTGCTTCAGATGCTCCTAGTGGATTTGAGATTCCATGGGTTGCAACCTCTGCCTTGCTCACCCAGGTTTTTCTTGGGAAGAGCAGTGCCTCGTTTGACCACAGAGGCACAGGAGGGGTGTGTGTGGGCCCACGTTTGCGTGGGTGCCTTTGTGTGTTGTTGATCCTTGGCCCCACCAGTACAGGGCAGCAGAGCAGCCCACCTAATGTCCACGTTTTTATCATTTTAATAAGCCTCAGGAGGTTACCTTTTCAGCTCATTCCCTATGTGGTTGCTCTCAAAAGATGGTTGTTTTTCTGGGAGATTGGTGTTCTAGCCACTGGACAAAGAATCAATCGCTGTATTATGTGTTAGTGTAAAAAGATGATTTTAGGGAAATTGCCCTCTACTTTTTTTTTTTTTTTTTTTTTTTTTTTTTTTTTTTTTTTTTTTTTTTTTTTTTTTTTTTTTTTTTTTTTTTTTTTTTTTGTTGTTGTTGTTTTTTGTTTTTTTTTGGTACGCGGGCCTCTCACTGTTGTGGCCTCTCCCGCTGCGGAGCACAGGCTCCGGACGCGCAGGCTCAGCGGCCATGGCTCACGGGCCCAGCCGCTCCGCGGCATGTGGGATCTTCCCGGACCGGGGCACGAACCCGTGTCCCCTGCATTGGCAGGCGGACTCTCAACCACTGCGCCACCAGGGAAGCCCTGCCCTCTACTTTTGAAGAAGGGTCATACCATTTCCTTGCCTTGAATGGACACAGTCTGAGCTTGAAATTTTCACCAGGCTATTCTCTTCTATGAAGCAACATTTGTGACTCAAACTCCCCTTGTGGAATAAATGGTTGCCTCACCCAGACAGCCCCATAGCTGGTCTCAGCCCTGTCACTGCTGGGGTGGATGCTCCAGGTTGCTTTGTCTGCCTGAAGTCCCAGTAGTGTCGTTACAGCGTCTTGCACAAAATGGTGGTGAAAGATAATTTCTTCTATTGTTCACCGGCCTTATCTGGAGGAATACCTCATTACCAGCTTGAGGTAGTTAAAGAAAATAAAGTTCTTAAACTCAGGGGGCTTTAGCAGTTTAAAACAGGAATAGAAGACCCGTATGTGGGAAGAATTTGGAGGAATAGTTTGGGTACTAATTTAAGGACTTGGTGTGTTTGTTTATGAGGGAGCCCTGGATGAGAATAGCCAGAGAGAAGTCAGAGATGCCAAGGAACCCCAGGGCAAAGGCAAAGAGGCCTGATTTGTGTTCTCCAGCACATTTCATGGTCACTGGCAGTGTTCCTTGTTCATAGAATCCCCACACACTCTTGATAATCTCCTAACTAAAAACTTTGGGTATTGGAAGATCTAAAATATGAGACATGCAATTGGCATGTGACTCATTGCTTTTTGAAATCTTTCCTTAAAAATTTTTTTCAGAATTCTTGGTCTCTTTCCAGAGAAACCCTAGCAGGAATTTTTCTTTACATCCAGCTTTGCTTATAAAATGAAAACAGTCCTGATTTTATATTTCATTTGCTCTCCCCTGTCAGCCAGCCCCTCATCACATGGCTAGTTTAAACCCATCGTGGTTGGGTTCATTTTTCAAAGAGGCTGGTGTACTTCCACGGAGAACAGTCTGAGGTCCTAGACAAACAGCCCGAGGTCAGAGGATGTTGCGGCACCATTTTCAAATGTAAGTGTCTCTTCCTTCTAGTCCTCCTTTTGGAGATGTGTTCAAAAGGGAGCGTTGGTTTAAATCAATGAAAACGTTGGCTTAGGTTACCCTGTATTTTGTAAACACATTGGAGTACTTTGGTTTAACCATAAGAATGCCAGGATTCTATCTAGCTTGGCTGTCCGGACACTAGACATAAGTTTTTCTTCTACAGGAGTCATTAACTCAAGGGGAGAAACATCAAAAACTGGTGGAAAGATTTAAGAAAAATTTATCCAGAACTTAAAAATATGGCAAAAAGAGATGACCAAGTGCCCTTTCTGTATCCTACTAGAATGTTGTCTAACAAACCTCCTGAAGATCATCTGATGTTCTAGGGCAGAAGTCAGCAATTTTTTTTCTGTAAAGTGCCACATAGTAAATAGTTTAGGCTTTGCAGGCCGTTTGATCTCTGTGGTAACTACTGAACTCGTTGTATTGTGAACACAGCCATAAACAATGCATAAATAAATGCATTCAACTGTGTTCCAATAAACCTTTATTTATGAGTGTTGATATTTGAATTTCATGTAATTTTCATGTGTCATAAAATATTTTTCTTTTGATTTTTTTCAATCACTTGAAAATATAAAAATCATTTTTCACTCACAAGCCCTATGAAAACAGGCTGATATTAATAAGTTGCAAATGATTTTTGTCCAGTTAAGATGTGAATGATTTCTCCCAGGTAGGAAAGGCCCATCAAGGCTAAAGCTTTATGCCCTGTAGGACATTAATTCGTTTTTGGGTTTTTTGTTTTGTTTTGTTTTGTTTGGCCACGCCACGCGACTTGTGGGATGTTAGTTCCGTGACCAGGGATCGAAACTGGGACCTCAGTAGTGAAAGTACGGAGTCCTAACCACTGGACGGCCAGGGAATTTCCTAATTAGTTTTGTATCAGAATTTCTAGTCTATTCCAGAGTTTGTTTTTTCCATAGATTTTTTTTCCTCCACTTCGGTTTTTGTGCCCTCCTTTGAGCCAGCTTTGTCATCCTACTGATTCCTTCATCAATGAGTTAAATCTTTGGCATGTCTCCTCTATATTTACATGAGAGACAAGTGTTTAACTTTTCAAAAGGTATACTTTGACAGCCAAATGGATAAAAAGCAACATGGTACCTTTTAAATAACAATGTAGAAATTTCTGTTCATTTCTGTTTAAAACTAAGAACAAGGCAGTTCAATAAATCATTCAATATAAAAGATTTATGCCTTATCTTCCAACCTTCCAGCTGAGTGCAGGAAATGGTCAAGGTAGGGCGGAGGTGGGTGAAGAGGAGCAGAGGGGAGACACAGCGGGGAGGGGGGGGATCTCTTGTGCCCACTTGGGCTCAGGGGAGCTGTAGCATTGCTTCTCCAGGCACAGTGGTGACATTGTACTGGAGATTCCTGGCAGCTCACACAGTTTTCCAAGAATGCTTTTTGGCTCCAGACAGAGGTTCTTATTATTGATCGTCTTAAAACAAAGAAGGAAGAAAGATATTTTTTTCAGAAGGCAGTAACGTGGAGAAGCCGGCTGGTGTTCCAGAGAACACTGGACTGGCTTTAGGGGTTCTGAGTTTTGAGTTTATAGCCAGCTAGCTGTGTGACATTGGATAAATCAGGGTACTTTCGTTTTTGCATATCATATGTAAAATGGAAAGCTGGAACTCTCTAGTCATTATATTCCTCTGGTGCTGAAAATTTTGTAACAAAAATAGACTCATTCTTTGGTGGAATTAAGAGTAGTCTCTAATTTCTAATTTTTTTTTCCTAAATAAGAATAACATGCTCTGTAAACGACAAGTACCTACTGTATAGCACAGGGAACTATACTCAATATCTTATAATAATGTATAATGGAAAAGAGTGTATATATATATACACACACACACACACACCACACATATATAAAATGAATCACTTTGCGCTGAACACTTGAAACACAACATTGTAAATTAACTCTACTTCAATTTAAAAAATCAGTTAAAAAAAAGGATAGCATAGTCTGTATTTAGAATCTAGACTTCTAGTTTAGACTTCTTATATAAAGCATAAAATAATCACATATAATAAAATAACATATAAAAGGTAAAGATAACCACTTTCAAGTTAATTCTCTACTTGGAACAAATAACGGTGGAAAAGTACAAAGTGGAATTGTGTGCCTTTGCTGTTCAGTTTGTGGTGCCAAGTGCCTGTAACAGGATCTTTCTGTTCCCTATACCTTAGGGCAACTTCTCTGTTCAAAGTCAGTTTTTAAGTCTGAGAGCAAAGATTTCCTGGGCCAAGGGAGGAAAAGATGAAACAAAGCTTCAAAAAAGCAGTTTGGCATCCTGACAAGCCAGAACCTTGGGGAGAGAGATGGAAACTGAAAATAAGGAATCAGAGGCTCTTTTGAATTAAAAAGTACTCTTGTGGGGTGCTTGAAGCTCCCTGGGTATTTCAAGCCCAGAGAAGGGATTATAGCAGATCTCAGAAGGCGTTGGCCCTTGACCTTTTGTGGAGGTCAGGGGTCTGTGGAGAACCAGGGAAATCTAAGCTTCCTTTCCTCATAAATGTGTGCACACGCACACCAAGTTTTGCAGCTGTAGCTTCAGGATCTTTTGAGATCCCAGACAGAAAGAGATTGACTCGCTAATTTTGAACAAAGGAACCAGGGCATTTGGTGCAGAAACTTGTGATCTTTGAAGAAGGACCTGGTCTTAATATCCAAGCGGCCCTATTAAACGATTTAAAGTAGGGACTTCCCTGGTGGTCCAGGGGTTAAGACTCTGCGCTTCCACTGCAGGGAGCGCGGGTTCGATCGCTGGTTGGGGAACTAAGATCCCTCATCCCATGTGCAGCGCTGCGACCAAAAAAAAAAAAAAACTATTAGTTTTCTCTCTCTAACCCCCAATCCTTACAAACAATCATGTGCCCAACTGGGCAGCCTCCTCCTTTTCTCAGCAAATTGTTCTTGGTCACCATTACATGAACTCTCTACTGACTGTCCAAACTGTACAAGTCTCAGTGTCCAAAGTAAATAAATTTGGGTTGTAAATAAGTAAGGTTTTTTAAAGAAAATCTTCGTTGTCTTATTCTAAGTTGCTGAGAGTCACTGCTTGCTGAGAAGTGGAGGCCTTTCCTGGCAAGATTTCTCTATATTCAGTTTGTTAACATGTTACAAAGATTACTTTAATCTTTGCTTGGGATTCACAATCTTTTTTTTTTTTTTTTTTTTT
>RJWK010050607.1:0-16225 GCA_004363435.1 Platanista minor | reverse complement strand
TGCCCAGTAGTGGGATTGCTGGGTCATATGGTAATTCTACTTTCAGTTTTTTAAGGAACTTCCATACTGTTCTCCATAGTGGCTGTATTAATTTACATTCCCATCAACAGTGCAAGAGGGTTCCCTTTTCTCCACACCCTCTCCAGCATTTGTTGTTTGTAGATTTTCTGAGGATGCCCATTCTAACTGGTGTAATGTGATACCTCATTGTAATTTTGATTTGCATTTCTCTAATAATTAGTGATGTTGAGCAGCTTTTCATGTGCTTCTTGGCCATCTGTATGTCTTCTTTTGAGAAATGTTTATTTAGATCTTCTTCCCATTTTTCGATTGGGTGGTTTGCTTTTTCATATCGAGCTGCATGAGCTGTTTATATATTTTGGAGATTAATCCTTTGTCCGTTGATTCGTTTGCAAGTATTTTCTCATTCTGAGGGTTGTCTTTTTGTCTTGTTTGTAGTTTCCTTTGCTTTGCAAAAGATTTTAAGTTTCATTTAGGTTCCATTTGTTTATTTTTCTTTTTATTTCCATTACTCTAGGAGGTGGCTCAAAAAAGATCTTGCTGTGATTTATGTCAAAGAGTGTTCTTCCTATGTTTTCCTCTAAGAGTTTTATAGTGTCCAGTCTTACATGTAGGTCTCTAATCCACTTTGAGTTTATTTTTGTGTATGGTGTTAGGGAGTGTTCTAATTTCACTCTTTTACATGTAGCTGTCCAGTTTTCCCAGCACCACTTATTGAAGAGACTGTCTTTTTGCCATTAAATATCCTTGCCTCTTTGTCATAGATTAGTTGACCATAGGTGCGTGGGTTGGTCTCTGGGCTTTCTATCCTGTTCCATTGATCGATATTGCTGTTTTTGTGCCAGTACCATATTGCCTTGATTAATGTAGCTTTATAGTATAGTCTGAAGTCAGGGAGTCTGATTCCTCCAGCTCTGTTTTTTTCCCTCAAGATTGCTTTGACTTTTCAGGGTCTTTTGTGTCTCCATACAAATTTTAAGATTTTTTTTGTTCTAGTTCTGTAAAAAATGCCATTGGTAATTTGACAGGGATTGCATTGAAAGATTGCTTTGGGCAGTACAGTCATTTTCACAGTATTGATTCTTCCAATCCAAGAACATGGTATGCCATCTCTCCATCTGTTTGTATTGTCTTTAATTTCTTTCATCAGTGTCTTATAGTTTTCTGAGTACAGGTCTTTTACCTCCTTAGGTAGGTTTATTCCTAGGTATTTTATTCTTTTTGTTGCAGTGGTGAATAGGATTGTTTCCTTAATTTCTCTTTCTGATCTTTCATTGTTAGTGTATAGGAATGCAAGAGATTTCTGTGCATTTTGTATCCTCCTGCAACTTTACCAAATTAATTGATTAGCTCTAGCAGTTTTCTGGTAGCATCTTTAGGATTCTCTATGTATAGTATCATGTCACCTGCAAACAGTGACAGTTTTACTTCTTCTTTTCCAATTTGTATTCCTTTTATTACTTTTTCTTCTCTGATTGAAGAAAAAGAAATAAAAGGAAATAACATGAACTTCTTCCTGGATTCAAAATCATAAAAACAAAAAGTAGAAGAGAGGTGACTAGGGGCTGGGGGAGGAGAGGGAAGATGGGGACTTATTGTTTAATGGGTACAGTTTCTGTCTGGGATGATGAAAAAGTCCTGGAAATGGATAGTGGTGAAGGTTGCAGAACACTGTCAATGTAATTAATGCCACTGGATTATACACTTAAAAAAGGAAAAAAATGGTAAATGTTATGTATGTTTTACCACAATAAAAAATTCTTCCTAGATTTTAGAGCACAAGTAAAAATATAAAGTGATGGGACGAAAATCTCACGTGCCGTAACTAAGACCCAGCACAGCCAAATAAATGAATATTTTAAAAAACACATAAAGTAATGAACTCATTTTGCACAGTGTGGATATATAATAAGACAGCAGAGTCATAATATAAAAGCCCCCCTGTGAAAATCAAAAATATACATACTTGTACCTAGAGTAGTCAAAATCGTAGAGACGGAAAGTAGAATGGTGGTTCTAGGAGATGGAGAATAATTGTTTAATAAGTACGAAGTTTCAGTTTGGGAAGATGAAAAAAGTTCTGGAGGTAGATGGTGGTGATGGTTGTAGAACAATATGAATGTACTTAATGCCATGGAACTGTACACTTTAAAATGGCTAAAATGGTACATCTTATGTATATTTTACCATAATTTTTTTTTTTTTTGGTCATGCTACACGACTTGAGGGATCTTAGTTCCCTGACCAGGGATTGAACCCAGGCCCCAACAGTGAAAGTGCAGAGTCCTAACCACTGGACCTCCAGGGAAAATTTTTTCTTAATTTAAGTGGGCTTTTTTGGTTCTAGTCTAGCCCCTAAAACCAACATGACAAGGTCTCTGGTGACCCCAGTTGTGGAGAAACAAGTCCAGCGTGTAATGTGCTGGCAGAAAGAGGACAGGTAACACTCAACTTTAAAGGGAAAGCACAAAAACCCCTAGCAAATCTGTACAGGATTTGGAAAAAGGAATCTGAAAATAGTACAGTGTGTTCTATTTGCTTTTTTCTAAAGCATAAGTTCCCATGATTTCGGCCAGAACTGCTAGAAATATAGAAGCATAAGAGAGTAAATAACATTGCCCTCCAAAGGCAAATCGTGCTTTTCAGATACGGTTTGCCTGTGCTTGAGACTGAAGGTGCCTGGCTGTTTTAGCTCGAGGGAGTGTGCAGAATCTGTACTGGCCACCAGGGGGCAGGAGTCCCTGTGTCGTACAGACCAGGTAGGCACAGGCTCGGGGAGTTAGTGCCCACTGTCAAAGGCATCATTTTGTACCCTCAGGCGTGCGGAGGCTACCTGCAAGCTTTCCAGCTACCTGCAGATGGGGAAAGCACCTGACAGAGGTTCGGGTGGCGTCCTTCTCAACCACAGGAGAGGTAACCAAATCTCTCCGCTCCTGGGACAGGCCTATTGCTTTCCTTGCTGCCATTGATATCAACACCTACATCCCTCCCTCCCACGAACATGCCAGGGGTAACTTCTGTTTTCTGAGCATATGCAGGGCCACCACTAACTTTTGTGCCGAGTCGAACAAGAAGACTCTTCCTTCCGGGCACACAAGCTGGCAGGCACAGGGCTTGGCAAGCTGACTGATGCTGCTGGGTTAGAGAAAGCTCCCCTCCTTCCCGGCAGCCCCGCGCGGTGGCCCTGGGACGGTCCTAAGTACGAGGCACTGTGCCGACAGGCACTTCGGCACAGGGCAGGCACGGTTAGCGTGCACATTTTTCTGCTGTGGACACTAAGGGTGTAAGTAACTCAGGCTCACAGGGCCAGCATGCGGTAGAGCTCCCGCCAGAGGGGAGGGCCATGGCCTTGGCGGCCCTAAAGTCCCTCCCACGTCCCCTGCACTCACGGAATCCCAGCCGCTGCACAGCCTCGCCGAAGAGCTCCCTGCTTCCACACCCCCCGCATCCCCATCTACTCCCGCACAGCAGCAAGAGGGATTTTTTTCAGCTCCTTATTTTTGTTTTGTTTTTCTTTCTTCTTTTTCGAGGAAGCAGCTGCTCCTCCCTGAACTTACTGGGTTTCACGTCGTTCCGAAGCCCCTGCCCGGACACCCCTCAGGGGCCCGCTGTCCCGAGTCAGGGCCTCCCGGGCGGGGCAGGTGGCGGGCAGCCCTCCAGCGTCCAGGGGTGCAGCAGGTATGTCTGGCTGCCCATAAATACCTTTCCATAAATACGGCCCAGCTTTTTCCAGGTAAACAGGCTGAGCTGCAGCAGTCCCCGGGCCTAGCACCGGAGGAACCTGCTCCGAGGGCACGCTCCCGCACCTGCACCCACACCTGCCTGCAGTCCTGCCCCAGGGCGCGGCTTCCTCCTGACTGTGGTCCCCGCGCCCCTCCCGCAGTAGCTCCTTATCGTTATAGGAACTACCGTACATGATGCATACGTTCAGCTCAAATAATATTAATAAAAAGAATGCCCAATATCCATGTCACGGATGTTGCCAACGTCCTCCTCCCTGCTCCCAAAGAGGTAACCACAATCCTAACTCTTGTGCTAGTCTTTATCGCACGTGTATGTACATCTAAAGAGGATGCTATTTAGTCTCGTCTGTTCTTGAATTCTGTTAGTGGAATAATACTGTATGCATTCTGCTGAGACTAGTCTTTTGTGATTCATCCCTGTTGACATATGTAGTTGGAGTTGATATATGTTCAGTGTTGCTTAGTATTCACCATATGAACATCCCACAATGTCCATTTCACTGTTGATAGAGAAACATGTTTAGTTTTTGCTATTGTGAACGTTCTTGTTCATATCTCCTGGGGCAGGTATGCAAGGGATTCTCTAGGATAGAGTGTTTAAAAATCTTTTAAGACAACTTGATTATGAATACATGCCAAAGTTTTATTATAGTCTTGCTGTAGGAGCAAAGGGCTCTGATGGACCAAGGCAAAGATTTCTCTCTTGGTAGAAACACTTAAAGGGGGAAAAATGACTAGGCAATTTATTTAGTTAGTTTTTCGCCTTGTGGGATCTTAGTTCCCTGACCAGGGATTGAACCCAGGCCCTTGGCAGTGAAAGGTCAGAGTCCTAACCACTGGATCGCCAGGGAATTCCCTTTTTTTTTTTCCGGGTTTTTTTTGTTTGTTTGTTTGTTTTGTTTTGGGGTTTTTTTGTTGTTTGTTTGTTTTGACTAGGCAATTTAAAGGAAAATATTCCTCTACTCTCCATACTTCATTACTTCTGACACCATATGTCTGGGGGGTCTTTTACCAAGTAATTCTCCAACACCAGCTGGGTGTCCTATAATTTAACTCACACTGATACCATCTGCCTGCAGCCCACACGTTAAGGGCTCAGTCCCACAAGATGGTCCCCTTCCCTCCCCACTTCAGACACCAATATTCCAAGTCCAGGTTGTCACCTGTGCTTCTGACCCACTGGCTATAAAGCGGAGGTTCCCATGACCTCCTTCCTCCTGGGGTTTGATTAATTTGTTCAATCGGCTCACAGAACTCAGGAAAACTGTTTACTCACTAGATCGCTGTTTGATTAGAAAGGATGTATCTCAGGAGCAGCCAGGTGGAACAGATGCACAGGGCAAGGGTGTGTGGGAAGGGGTGCAGACCTCCATTCCTCTCTGGGACCGCTCTTCCAGTCACTTCCCACCTCCACTGTTCACCATCCAGAAGCTCCCCAAACGCCACACTTTGGAGAGTTTTATGGAGGCTTCGTTATGTAGGCATGATCAATAAAATCAGTGGTCGCTGATGATTAATTCAACCTCCAGCCCCTCCCCTCCCCCAAGGTGGAGGAGTAGGGCTGTAACTTCCAACCTTCTAATCACGCGGTTGATTCCCGTGGCAATCAGCCCCCAAATTTAAGGCCTTTCCAAAAGTCGCTTCATTAACACAAACTCTGGGAATTTTAAAAGTGGCTTGTTATGAACAACAAGACATCTCTATCACTCTGATCACTTAGAAAATTCCTAGGGTTTTAGGAGCTCTGTGGTAGGAATGGGGATTAAGCCCAATTTCTTAGAAATCACATCATCACAGTAATCACTGCTCCAGCATCACAGCAATACAATCAGTTAGATTGTGCACAAAAGAAAAGTCTAATTAAAGATCTTTAGACTCCTCATTGATAGCTGACAGTTGATTTAGTATATGGATATCTAGTGTCTCAGAAGAGATCTTAATTTGATTATGATCTGTCATAAAACTGCTTAAATATTTTATTAGCAATGCTACCTGTTTGTGAATTATGTCACCCCACAGGCCAGGTTAAGGACAAATTTTCTTCTATAATAATTGAAGTGATATTGCTGGGTCTAGGATATACACTTCCTCAATTTTGTTTTCCAAAGGGGTTGTAACAATTTAAGCTCTCACCACAGCAGATATTGTTTTTTATTTTTTAAGATTCTTTTTGGGGGGATGTGGACCATTTTTAAAGTCTTTATTGAATTTGTTACAATATTGCTTCTGTTTTACGTTTTGGTGTTTTGGCCCTGAGGCATGTGGGATCTTAGCTCCCTGACCAGGCATCGAACCCACACCCCCTACATTGGAAGGCGAGTCTTAACCACTGGACCACCAGGGAAGTCCCTATTGTCTAACTTTTTAATCTTTGCACATCTGGAAGTTATGAAGTGGTATCTCATCATGGTTTTAATTTGTTTATTCCTGATCTGGTTGAGCAACTTCGTATGTTTATTCCATCCTATTTCCTCTTCTATGTTCTTTATATATTCCAGATCTGTGCTATCCAATATGGTAGCCACTAGTCATATGTGAGTACAATTAAAATTAAATACAATGTAAAACTGAATTTCTCAGTCTCCCTTGCCATAATTCAAGTGTTCAATAGCTACGTGTGGTCAGTGGCTATAGGATGGTGCAAATATAGAATATTCCCATCATTGCAGAATGCTATTGGACAGCCCCATGCTAGATACTGATCCTTGTGAATTATGTGTTGCAAGTCTCTTCCTCAAGTTTATGGCCAGTCTTCTTGCTGTCTTTTTTGCTTATTTATTTATTTATTTGGCCGCCACAGCATGTGGGATCTTAGTTCCCCAACCAGGGATCAAGCTCATGCCCCCTGCATTGGAAGCACGAGTCTTAATCACCGGACTGCCAGGGAAGTCCCTTTGCTGTCTTTATTAGGTATGTTGATGAACAAAAGTCCCAATTTTAATGTAGTTGGATTTATGAAAGATTTACCAAAGCTCTTTACCTTGGTCATAAAGATATTTGCCTAGATTTCCTTCTAAAAAATATAAAGTTTTCCCTTTCACAGTTAAGGCCTAAATTCACCCATAATTTAGTTTTGGGTGTGGTGTAGAATAGGAATTTATTTTCATTTTTTCCAATAGTGCCTTCTTTACCCAATGTATGTATATTAGGCTTTTATATATGCACAGCTCTTTCTCTGAGCTCCTAGTCTGTTTCACTGATCCTGAGCCAATCACATTGTATTAATTATTATAACTTTAAAACGTAATAAAGGCTTGAGGGACTTCCCTGGTGGCACAGTGGATAAGACTCTGTGCTCCCAATGCAGGGGGCCCGGGTTCGATCCCTGGTCAGGGAACTAGATCCCACATGCCTCAACTAAGAGTTCTTATGGCGCAACTAAGACCTGGTGCAACCAAATTTAAAAAAAAATGTAATAAAGCCTTGATACCTTGGTTCTTCAGGAATGTCTTGACTGTTCTTGGCCCTTTGCACATCCATATAAATTTTATTTTATTTATTTATTTATTTATTTTTGGCTGTGTTGAGCGGCATGCGGGATCTTAGTTCCCCAGCCAGGGATCAAACCCCTGCTCCCTGTAGTGGATGTGTGGAGTCTTAACCACTGGACCGCCTGGGAAGTCCCCATATAAATTTTAGATTCGCTTTTCAAGTCCCCATAAAATCCTGCTATAATTTTGATTGGAGATGCATTAAATCTACAGATTGATTTGGGAAAAAAAACCTAAACAAACCTGATACCTATGTGCTAGGCACCGATTCATGGCCCTGGGGATGCAACAGTGAACAAGACAGACTGGGAGCTTCGCATCAAAATTAGGATAAAATCCAAACTCTTCACCACTGCCAATAAACCAATCTGCACAACCCCCAGCTCGTTGCCCACCACTCCCTCTCTCTCTGAGCTCCAGTCACAGCTTCCTTCGCACCCCTGGACCTCAACAAGCATTCTCTGGCTGTGTTTTTGCTAGAAACTACCACCCCCCACCACTCTCTGCCCCTTATTTGCATGATGGGCTCCTTCACCTTAAGCAGGTGTTTGCTCAAATAACCACCTTTTCCAAGAGGCCATCCTGCTATGTAAAAGAGCTGTTGCATGTCTCTCTAACCCTTGCTTTATCCCTCAGCCCTCATCACTACCAAACACATTAAAGACGGCTTGGTCTTGTTGTCTACCCCCCTGCTAGAAACTAAGCTCCTTGACCAGGAACTCCATCTGTCTTGTTTACTGTTATGTCCTCAGGGCCTTGACCTATGCCCGGAACGTAGTAAGCACTCAGTAAATTTGCTGAATGAATGAAAGGAGCAAGATCAGACAAATGATCAGGAGGCTTCTGAAAAAACCCAGGCAAGCTCTCTGAGTTGCGACATGTAGCTACAGCTATCCTAAGTTCTAGAAATATTTGGCAAGTGCTTATCAGTTAAAAAAAAAAAAACTGGGGCTTCCCTGGTGGCGCAGTGGTTGAGAGTCCGCCTGCCGATGCAGGGGACGCGGGTTCGTGCCCCGGGCCCGGGAGGATCCCACATGCCGCGGAGCGGCTGGGCCCGTGAGCCACGGCCGCTGAGCCTGTGCGTCCAGAGCCTGTGCTCCGCAACGGGAGAGGCCACAGCAGTGAGGGGCCCGCGTACCGCAAAAAAAAAAAAAGGAAGGAAATTCTGACATATGCTACAGCATTATGAACCTCGAGGACATTATGCTAAGTGAAATAATCCCGACACAAAAGAACAAATACTGTATGATTCCAGTTGTATGCAGTACTTAGAGTAGGCAAATTCATAGGAACAGAAGGTAGAATGGTGGTTGCCAGGGACCAGGGGCGGGAGGGAATGGGGAGTTATTGTTTACTAGGTACAGTTTCAGTTTTGCAAGATGAAAAGAGTTCTGGAGATGGATGGTGCTGATGGCTGTTCAATAATGTGAATGTACTTAATGAACTGTGTACATAAAATGGTTAAGATGGAAATTTTATGTGTCTTTTACCACAATTCTTAAAAATAAAATAAATTTTTTTTTTTTTTTTGCGGTACGCGGGCCTCTCACTGCTGTGGCCTCTCTCGTTGCGGAGCAGAGGCTCAGGACGCGCAGGCTCAGCGGCCATGGCTCACGGGCCCAGCCGCTCCGCGTGGCATGTGAGATCTTCCCCGACCGGGGCACGAACCCATGTCCCCTGCATCGGCAGGCGGACTCTCAACCACTGCGCCACTAGGCAAGCCCTTTGTAAAAGAAAATTTTAAAATGCTTTTAGCAGCTTTGTTTGTAACTGTGAAAACTAGGAATACCCTAATGTTAAACTGTGATATGTTCACATAGCAGAATACTATATAGCAGCTAAAGCAGTTGAACTAGATTTATCAACACAGCTAAATCACAAAAACAATATTAAAGAAGGGAAGTTGTACAATGATATGTAGAGGATGACATCATTTACATAAAATCTAAAAACAGGTGTCATAGTCCATTCAGGCTGCTCTAACAGAATATCTCAGACTGCGTGGCTTATAAACAACAGAAATGTATCTGTCACAGCTCTGGAGGCTGGGAAGTCCAACATTAAGGTGCTGGCAGATTCAGTGTCTGGTGAAGGCCCACTTCCTGTGTCCTCACATGGGGCAAAGGGGCTCTCTGGGATCTTTTATAAGGGCACTAACCCCATTTTTTAGGGCTCTGCTCTCATGGCCTAATCACTCCCAAAGGCCCCACTTCCAAATACCACCATATTGGGGATTAGGTTTCAACACATGAATTCCGGGCGGTCACAGTCAATCTATACCAACATGTAATATTTACGGAAACATAAATTTATATTATTAGTCTTAAAAGGGTCCTGGGGTTGACAAGCATCGAATTCAGCATTGTGTTACCTTCAGGAGGAGAAAGAAAGAATTGTTATTGGAAAGGGAATAGTTTAAAAAACAAACAAACAACTAACATAGATCCATACAAGTCCAGCCAACTGAGTTTTGACAAAGGTGCAAAAGTAATTCAGTGGAGGAAAGATAGTGTTTCCATGGAGAAACTGGAGGAATTGGACATCCAAAAGTGAAAAAATGAACCTCAACTTAAACCTCAAAATGAATCATAGATTTACATGTAGAAAAAACACAGGAGAATGGGACTTCCCTGGCGGTCCAGTGGTTAGGACTCCACGCATAGGATCCTGCATGCCATGTCTCTCGGCCAAAACAACAATAATAACAATAACAAACAAATCTATGCTAAACAGATAAGGGAAAAAAAACCCAAAAACACACAGAAGAAAATCTTTGGGATCTAGGGCTGGGTGAAGAGTTCTTAGACATGACACCAAAAGCACAATCCATTAAAGAAAGAAAAGAAACGATAAATTGGACTTCATCAAAATTTTTAAATTTTGCTCTGTGAAAGATGCTGTTAAGAGAAAAAAACAGAGAACTGGGGAACTGCAGGCCTTAGAAGGTTTACAGAGCAGATGCAAACAATAGAAAGACAGCTAGACAGGCAAGAACTTGGGCCCTGAGAGTTGAATACTGGGGTTTAAGAAAGTACAGTTTAGTCAGTTTCCGGTGATGTCAAGGTTCATTGCTTAGGTAAAATGGAGGTGATTGTGGAAGAGATCAGGTAAGCGTGATATAAGATAGGGTGTTGAGACGTCATCAAAATAACAAACTTATATTTCAAAAGACACCATCAAGAAAGTGAAAAGACAGGACTTTCCTAGTGGTCCAGTGGTTAAGAGTCCACACTTCCAATGCAAGGGGCACGGGTTCAATCCCTGGTTGGGGAACTAAGATTCCACATGCTGTGTGGAGTGCCCAAAAAAAAAAAAAAGTTAAAAGACAACTTATAGAATGGAGGAAAATATCTGTATTTTCCTTTAAGAATTTGTGAATTTGTATCTAGAACACATAAAGAACTCTCAAAACTCAACAGTAAAAGGGCAAACAATCCAATTACAAAATGGGCAAAAGACATGAACAGACATTTCAGCAAAAACGATATCCACATGGCAAATAAGCACACAAAAATATGTTTAACATCATCAATCATTAGGGAAATGCAAATTAAATCTATGATGACATATCACTAAACAATTATTAGGTAGCTAAAATAAAAAATAGTGACCATACCAAATGCTGTGAGTATGCAAAGAAACTGCATGTCCCAGACACTGGGGGTGGGAGTGTAAATAATACAGCCTCTCTGGAAAACAGCTTAGCAGTTTCTTAAAAATCTAACCATATACATACCATATAACCCAGCAATTACAGTACTGAGCATTCATCCCAGGGAAATGAAAACATATGTTCACACAAAAATGTACATGAACGATCATAGAAGCTTGTGTTAAAAAGGAGACAAGGGACTTCCCTGGCGGTCCAGTGGTTAAGACTCCACACTTCCACTGCAGCGGGTGTGGGTTCAATCACTGGTCAGGGAAGTGAGATCCCGCATGCTGCGCAGTGTGGCCAAAAATAAAAAACAAAAAAATAAAAAATTTAAAAGGAGACAAAATGCCCCAAATGGAGTCACTCGTGTTAGGCCCCAGGGCAGCAAACCAAGACTTAATACCTAACCCAACTGCAGTTCCAAGCTTCCCCAGGAATGTGACCTTTAACCAGACAACCTGGAATGTCCTAGTTAGCACTAGCAGGTAATCCGTGGGCACACCACTTCCCTTCCCCTTAGGAGGGCATCCTCGCCTAAAACAAGGTACTCTTTGCTAATTCTTTCCTTTTTTCTGCTTCCTCTCTGGCTTTAAAAACCCCTCCTTGGGACTTCCCTGGCGGTCCGATGGTTAAGACTCAGCACTTCCACTGCAGGGGGGCACGGGTCTGATCCCTGGTCTGGGAACGAAGGTCCCCCATGCCACATGGCGGGTGGCCAAAAAAATAAAAACCTTTCTTTTTCTGTAGCTCTACAGAGCTCCTTTCTATTGCTAGGTGGGCTGCTGCCTGATTCACACATTGTTGAATAAAGCCATTACTCAGTTGAATTTTTGTTGCTTAAGCCTTGTAAGAGCCAAAAATTGGAAGCATCCCAAAAGTCCATCTGTAGGTGAATGATTAAACCAACTGTGGGACACATATACCACAGAATGCTACTCAGCAACAAAAAGGAATGAACTATGAATACATATTCAACAATTTGGATGAATTTTAGACGAAAGCTAATGTCAAAAAGTTACACACCGTATGATTCCATTTATGTAACATTCTCAAAATGACAAAATTATCCAGGTGCAGAACGGATTGATGATTGCCTGGGCTTGGGGGGAAGGGGTGGGAGAAGCTTGTGACCAATCATAAAGCGGTATCAAGAGGTTATCCTCATGGTGATGAAAACAGCTCTGTATCTTGACTGTGGTGGGGATGACATGAATCTACTACCCATGTGATAAAACTGCACACAACTATGCACACACACAAAAGCGCAGGTAAAACTGAAGTCTGAATAAAGGTCTGTGCGTTGCACCGGTGTTAATTTCTTGGTTTTGATATTGTACTACAGTTGTGTAACATGTTACCACTGGGGGAAAATGGGTGAAGGGTACATTGAGACTTCTCTGCTATTTTTGCGACTTCCTGTGAACCTGTAATTATTTTAAAGTAAAAAATAAATCATTAAGGAAATGCAAATCAAAGTCACAAAGAGATATCATCTTACACCCGTGAGGACAGCCACCACTTTGTGTTTTTTTTTAAGTAACAAATGTTGTTGAGTAAGTGGAACAATCGTGGCTGTGCTTTTTTGAGTGGGCATGTAAAATGGTGCAACCACTGTGGAAAACAGTATGGAGGCTCCTCGAAAACTTAAAAGTTTTGTCACATTAAGATCCAGCAATCCCACCTCCGAGTGTCTTGTCCACAAGAACTAAAAGCAGGGTCTTAAAAAGAGATATCCGCACACACGTGTGCATTGCAGCAGTTCATTATTCATAACAGCCAAGAGGTGAAAGTAATCCAATATATCCATAGACAGATGAATGGATAGACAAAATGTGTTCTATACACTCAATGGAATACTAGTCAGCCTTTAAAAAGAAGGAAATTTTGTCACATGCACGGACGAACCTTGAAGACATTATGTTAAGTGAAATCAGCCAGTCCAAAAATGACTAATACTGGGACTTCCCTGGTGGCGCAGTGGTTAAGAATCTGCCTGCCAGTGAAGGGGACATGGGTTCAAGGCCTGGTCCGGGAAGATCCCACGTGCCGTGGAGCAACTAAGCCCATGCGCTACAACTACTGAGCCTGCGCTCTAAAGCCCACGAGCCACAACTACTGAAGCCCACGCGCCTAGAGCCCGTGCTCCGCAACGAGAAGCCACCGCAATGAGAAGCCCGCACACCGCAACGAAGAGTAGCCCCCGCTCGCTGCAACCAGAGAAAGCAACGAAGACCCAACGCAGCCAAAAATAATAAACTAAATAAATTTATATATTTAAAAAAAAAGCTGAAGCAAAATAGCAAAATATTAAGATTTAATAAAGTTGGGTGGTGGTTATACGGTGTTTATTATATTACCTCCAACTTTCATATACGTATGTAACATTTCACAGTAAAAACATTTTTGAGTACCTATTTTTAAATGGACAGATTTTTGTAATTTTGAGGCCCAGTGTAAAGACAATTTAGAATTTTGCTCTGTGTTCATTTGGGCATTCAATATCAAAATTTCTAACTCGGTGGTAAGAAATTAGGAATTAGTCTCATAATTCTTTCAAGATAAATTGCCAAACAAGGAAATGACAAACCACAAGACTAACTCCATACTTTAAACATCAGCTGATAATGTCAAGAAAACAATTGAATTTATAATTGGAAACATAGTTTTCTCAGAGATTTTTATTAAAAGACATCTAGCTAAATAAAACATCACTTTGAATCTCAGAATCAAATCCTCTTCGTTTTTTTTCAAAGGAACTGCCTAGGCAAAAACTATTTGCCTATGGATGTTAAATAAGTACTGTCTTTCTGTTTTGTATTTTAAGTGTCTAAGACTGTCACAGTTGTTTGTTTGGGGTTTTTTTTTCCCAGTTGAACAAAAGGGAAACTGCACTTCACTGAACAAACATTTATTGAGCACAATACCAAGTATTGTGCTAGATTTCCAAATTCCTGATTTGGGGGATTTTGCCCATCTAGTCTTTAATTTGTTTACCAATTACCTTTTACAATTTATCACCAGAAATGATGCTATTATTAAAAGCTTTATTTATAAACAGGACATAAAAAATCCATCTTGCTTTTATTATACAAGGAAGGCACAGGCCTCCTTTCTGAAAACAGTTTGCTACGTTGAGGTTACCAAATGCCCTTCGGTAAAACATTAAACCAGGAAGCTGTATAACTAACTTATTTCTGGCAACTGCTAGAATTCCCAGCCAAGTCATCAGATCAAACCATGAGATCTCCATTCTAGATCATTCTACCAATTCACATGTATGACTCAGGAGGAGCTGTGATTTGGTGAAACAAGCTCAGATTACTCACTGTCAGGTTAACAAAAATGAAAATGTATACTTTGCGCAATAAACATTTTATCAACTACCTCCCAATCCAAATGATCTTAAAGAAACTTTATTTCCATCTCCTATTACTCCTGTAAGTAGATCTTACCAAGTTTTAATAAATTCAGAGCTGTCCAGGCGTTAATGCATAAACCTGTCACATTGCAGCTCCACCTACACAGTCTTAATGTTAAGCTTAGAGATGTCATTTAATGACTAACGACCTTTTCTAAGTGATAGCTAGCCAGTTGGTACTCATGTGCACATCCTTACACCACCTCTTAACTTAGGGAGGCTGCTATTACGTGACAAACAGCCGCTCGCATGTTTGTCTACGCCTCCACCTGCATGACTTACACGCGGGTCTGCGGGGCTCCGGAGCCAAACACGCCTGCCTTACTCACGTTCCCTGGGTTATCTCCCTGCGGACTAGCGGCCATACCCCCGGTGCGCGGAAACCAGTCCGAGCTGGTTAGGCCCACCTTTACTGTCGCGTGCACAACCAACTGATGGGACACTAAAAATACTAGTTATTTCTCGTCTTGGATTCTCTGTCTCTCCAAGTGGGTTTTCAGCTCCCTAATCCACATTCCCTCTCTTTCCCCACCAGAGTCTGGACAAACTGCTAGGAGGGAAAGGGATGTGAAGTTTTGGTCGGTGCCAGATCTAAGCACGGCCGCCGGGGCACCTGGAGGGTGATGCAGCCTGGTGGGTGGTGGGCCCTGCCGCGTTGGGGGAGGTGGAGAGCGGGTCCTCCATGATGCGTAAGAGGGAGGGAGCCTTCAGGATATTGAATGCCCAACGCAGTGGGCGTTGGGGTGGGGATCGTGTGTGTTGGGGGTCCTCCACGGTGGGGGGGGTGGGGAGTGGGGGAGGCCTCGCCGTGGGAGAGGCTGGGGGAGGGGTGCTCCGCGATGAGCGAGCTCGGGAGGAACCTCCACGGTATGGGGTGGGAGCGGGTCCTCTTCGGTCGGGGGAGAAACCGGGGCTCAGCAGAGAGTCCACCGACAGAGTCTAGATTTCGTCTCCTCAGAGCACAACCAAACCACCCTAACTGTAAAGCGTGACTAAAGCTCCGCAACGCTGATCCAAACAAGAACAAAAATAAACACAGGCCATTGTGAGGGGGGGCTTATGCTTCAAAGCAGACACCGGGAAAAACTACTGCGGGCCCCGCCGCCCAGCGCCTGGGCACCCCCAGACCGGGACCGGGCGCCCTTCTCAGGAACGTCGCCGCGGAGCCCGCTGCGTCCCAACCAAAGCCCTGAAAACACGACATTTAAGGGGTCGAGGCCTTGGAGGAAGGAGCGAAAGTCCCCTCCTCCACCCCCGGCCGGAAGTACCCTTCCCTCCCGAAGGCGCCCCTCTGCCGCGCACGCGCACTCAGTTACTAAGCAACATCGGCGCCGAACCACCCCAGCCGGAGCCCAGCAACAGCCGAGCCGCCGCGTTCTCCACCAATCAGAGCCGGCCTCGCCTCACACGCCTCACCAATCAGCGCCGGCGCTGCAAGGAAGTTTCCAGAGCTTTCGAGGAAGGTCCCCTTAACTCGAATTCATCCGCCCGATAATTTTCCTACCTTTTCCTAAAGGAGGAGAAGTATCACCTGGAAGAGAGGTGAACTGATTTGTTAAGATCCTTTTCTCGGCTCTAAGCAATTTAGGGCTCAGTCGAAGGGCGTAACTGCGTCGCGGGAGGTGGGGCCGAGCGAACTACTTTCAGCGGCGCACGGACACAGTGCCTACGTAAGAGTGATAAGTCACGCAACGGACGTTGCATAAATTTCGGCCCCGCCGAACCGGAGCGTTCAGAGGCGACTGGCATTGTTGCGTCCTGCTGTGTGGTGGTGAAGGTGACTCTGTGTCGTTGAATTCGCAGGATCTTCGGATTTGCTCACAGGTACTAGCCCACGGCCTATGAGTGACGGGAGAACTGGAGAGGGGGGCGTCCGTGAGGGTGAGCGGGCGGGGGC
>RJWK010050606.1:0-16225 GCA_004363435.1 Platanista minor | reverse complement strand
CCTAATCAAGCAATTGTACTCATAGTCATATGCCTAAAAAGTATGGAATATTGGCACTGTAATACATGTCCTCCAAAAAAAAAATCATTTCTACAGTGTCTGCTATAGTGGGAAATTAGATATGCCTATTAATGAGACAGGGAAAAGTAAACTGTAGTAGGTTTATAAAAAGGAACACTATACAGCAATAAAAATTAATGAAGTAGATCTTTCTGTACCAACTTTAATAAATCACGTAAAATAATATTTCCAAGGATGCATATAGTATGTTACAATTTATATAAATATTTAGTTATTTAATACAATACTACATATGATTGAAGGGTGTACATATACTTAGTAAAATCAAGAAGAAATGCATGGGAATCATAATTGCAAATTTACGATGCTGGTTACCTCAGAGGTAGATACAATCTGAAAAAGTACATAGAGAGGTTCAATATTACTTTTAATATGTACTTACTTAATCTGGGCGGTAATTCACGAACATTCGTTTCACTGTTTTCTCTGTTTTTGCCAAATGAACATGACATAATAATAAAAAGTCAGAGTCATTAAAATCTCCAAGAACTCTGCACAGCAGCACTTCAACTCTAAAGGTTATCTTTCAAAATTCTGCTCTTGAGAAGTGTGCCTTCCTGATGCAGGCCTCTTTAATTTCAGTAAGAATGAATTACATGATTTAACTGACTGTACTCTGTAATCAAATCTTTCTTTGAAGCACAGCAATCCAGGAAGCCATGCTCACAGCTCTCAATAAGATCTAAGAAGCTATGCTGATGGTTCCTCCCCTCACTGCCAAATTAATCTCCATATTACCTGGCTGAGCTGAGGAATAAGCATTGTGATAAACTCCAGCTGCCTGAAATTACATGTCAGGTGTAATTACATCACACCTGAAATGCTTGCTGAAATGTGAATTCCAGAACCCCACTCCCATATGTTCTAATGTGTTCAATTTAGTGGGGGAGGGGAGTCCATGGAGTGGTATTTTAAGTGTTATTTTTGTTGATTTGGAGGTCTTCTTGGTTCAATGGACAAAGTTTGAGAAATACTGCTAAGAGGAATTCAGTCTCATGGTGGAAATGAAATAAACAAATGCAATGGAATTTTGGAGATGTTATCAAGAAAGGATTAGAAAGAGACATATTTAAATCGATTTGCTTAACATGAAAGTCTTCACAGAAGAGGTGACAACTCTTTCGTGTTTTCAAAGATCACCCAAGGATCAAGAAAGTGAGAAACATTCTGGGCAGAAGTTCCAACATTAACAAAAGCAGAGAGTAATGACATATCCTGAGTATTTGAGAAAATGCACGTCGATTTTCACAGCAAATGATAAAGCTAGAGGCTGAAAAGAGAGGAATTCTGGGTCCAGATGATAGAGTACCTTAAATAACATGATAAAGAGTTTGGACTTCATTGTTTGTGCTCTAGAAAGATGACTCTGCAGGCATAATACATATGAATTCAAGTGGGGCAAGAATGGAGGTGAGGTGATAGCTTAGAAGGCTGATCCTAGGAAGCATGAGTAGGATTTGAGGGCAGGTCTGTCTGTGGGAAGAGGTTGGGTTCAAGAAAAAGAAAATCATCAGTACATTTTTTTTTTTTTTTTTCACTGCTTGAATGCAGTGGATACGACAGAGGGATGTGTCAAAGATGAATTTGTGGGCTTCCCTGGTGGCACAGTTGTTGAGAGTCCGCCTGCCGATGCAGGGGACACGGGTTCGTGCCCCAGTTCGAGAAAATCCCACATGCTGCGGAGCGGCTGGGCCCATGAGCCATGGCCGCTGAGCCTGTGCGTCCGGAGCCTGTGCTCCGCAACGGAAGAGGCCACAACAGTGAGAGGCCCGCGTATCGCAAAAAAACAAAAACAAAAACAAAACAAAAAAAAGATGAATTTGTCTGGATGCCTGATGTGCTGTTGATGAATTGGAAATTCAAGTAGAAGAGCAGATTTGGCAGGAAGGATAATGCATGTGGCTTCAAAGGATTTCTTTTACTATATTTTCCTTTAAAATATTTGTAATTCATCTCTACGTGGAGATGTCAAGTAGTTCCCTGGCAATATAACTGTGGCAATCAGGAGCAACACACGGAATAAAGATATAAAATTTAGATTTCATTATTGAAACACTAGATTTGCAGCACACCATCTGGGGTGACTGAAGAGAATGAGAAGACAATAAGGGGCTTCCCTGGTGGCGCAGTGGTTGAGAGTCCGCCTGCCGATGCAGGGGACACGGGTTCGTGCCCCGGTCCAGGAAGATCCCACATGCCGCGGAGCGGCTGGGCCCGTGAGCCATGGCCGCTGAGCCTGCGCGTCCGGAGCCTGTGCTCCGCAACGGGAGAGGCCACAACAGCGAGAGGCCCGCGTACCGCAAAATAAATAAATAAAAATGTAAAAAAAGAAGACAATAAGGGCTAAATTTAGTAATATAATTAACAAATAGAAAATTATAGTTGACAGCTAATTTATGTAAAATATATAATATAAATTAAAACCAAATTGGATGGCAGACGTTGTAATTCATCGGGAACTTCAGAGGTGTGTAAAAACTATGAGGATTGGAATAGGCAGAGACATTTCATGGTGGAGGAGAAACATGAACCTCCTTACAAGTGAACAGGGTTTGGCCAAGAGAAGGGGAGGCTCTTCCAGATCAGAGAAGCCATGTGTACAGAAAGGTGAAAGTGGAGGTGTACAATTTTCAATCTGAAAATAACTTGATGGATTCTTCCCAGACTGCTTGGCCATATCTGTCCACATTTCAAAGCAAATGATGAAGGCCCCATTTTTTTTGTTTGTTTGTTTTTTGCGGTACGCGGGCTTCTCACTGTTGTGGCCTCTCCCGCTGCGGAGCACAGGCTCCGAACGCGCAGGCTCAGCGGCCATGGCTCACGGGCCCAGCTGCTCCGCGGCATGTGGGATCTTCCTGGACCGGGGTACGAACCCGTGTCCCCTGCATCGGCAGGCGGACTCTCAACCACTGCGCCACCAGGGAAGCCCCTGAAGGCCCCATTTTACCCCTCTTCTCTGACCTCAAAGGATGATGATACAGTTGGGGTGGGGGGTAGAGGTGGAGCTTTCTTACTAAAGAAGTTATGGCTATGACATCCTTGGAAAGTTACTGTTTATAGAAGATTGGTCTGGGGGAAATGCAAAGGGTGGTTTGGACAAGAAAAAGATATTTAAGAGGTTCAGAAATGATGACTTCTGACACAAAATTCAACATATAATCACTTTTTTATTTAAATATGAAGGAAAAATAGGTCCATGACATGCAGGAAAAGCATGTACTCACTCTATCATGAAAAACAGCTTGTTTCCAATGGTGAGTCTGCCCCTTATTTGCTGAATGGTTATGTATATTTTGCCTAGTCTCTCTGAGATTCAGTCTCTTCATAAGTTAAAGAAATCTAATAGTCTGTTTCAAAAGGGTGATGTGAGGAGTGAATGAAATATCTATTGCAACTAGGGTGTCTAACACTGTGTCTACAGTGTTCCCCAGTTACTCTTCTAGGACCTTTATTTCCTATAGAATTAGGATAATTGGCTGGCCCATATAGAACTAATATATTTTAGGTATAAACATGAATGCGTCAACAATACTACTGCTCACTCAACTCAATGGCAAGTTTAGAGAGATAAATGATAATGTGACCAGGTCATAATTCCAGCCTACTATATGCTATTATGTTTTTGTTTCTGAACTCACAGATCTCAGAGACAGAGAAAAATCAGAGTTTTCTGGATGATAAAGAGGAGCTCATTCTCTAGTGGATTGGATGGAACCCCACCTCAACTTACATGTCAAATGGGGCATTGCACCTGCTCATTTATCAAGCTGACAAGGGCTGGCTTTGCTGTCTTGCTTTTTTCTTTTAAAATTCACATCTTTGGGGGCTTCCCTGATGGTGCAGTGGTTGAGAGTCTGCCTGCCGATGCAGGGGACACAGGTTCGTGCCCCGGTCCAGGAAGATCCCACATGCCGTGGAGCGGCTAGGCCCGTGAGCCATGGCCACTGAGCCTGTGCATCCGGAGCCTGTGCTCCACAACGGGAGAGGCCACAACAGTGAGAGGCCCGCGTACGGCAAAAAAAAAAAAAAAAAAAAAAAAAAAAATTCACATCTTTGCGGTATCTTGAGTTGTTCAGCCTCATAATGTAAGTAACATATTAAACCTTGCTTAAATAAAAATAGCTCCTAATGTATCAAGTATAGATAATACGAAAAGGTGCAATCTCACAGCTGAGTATAACATTAGTCTCCAAATGTTGCATGCAAGTGCATAGCTTCCCTTTCATTTCTGATCAATGTTATTTGTATTTGAATTGAATCTTATAATTTAAAATGAAAGAACTATATAGACCAACACAATTCTCTTTGGGGAGATATTAGGATACTTTTCTTTATTTTGTACAGTACAGGGTAAGGGAAAGTCAGCTTTAAACCTACAGGACTCTCTGGGCAGCTGTGAGTCTCTCCCGCCAACCCCACACACAGCACAGGTGCTGGATCACTGGAAATCACTAACCCTTTTCAGGATACAGCCTAGAAGATGATAACACTGGTTCAAGGACAAGGGAAGGGAAGGGAAGTAAAAGGAAATAAGTGGGAAAATAGAGCAAACGTGATTAACAGCTGTTTTCTGAAGCAAGCCTCCATCAGGGATCTGCAGCTGTGTCATTGTGCTTCGGTTCTGTTCTGCAGATTATACAAGGGTAAATTGGAAGACTCATGGAGCAAAAAGATAAGTGGAGAAATGTTAAAGGAAGTCCAAAATCCATGGCAATGATATGCCCTAACTCCCTACTTACTCCTCAGTTTCACCCTTTCCCTTTCTTATGGGAAGAAGCTAGATGCCTAAGAAACAAATAAAGTCCTCCTACTAACTAGATATTTGTTCTGCGTTGCTGCTATTGATGATTTTGGTATTTCTTCTGTTTTGGGAGAGAAAGGAAAGGGGTTGATGGAACACCAGTGGATCCTTTAATAAACCCCTTTAATAAACTCAACATGCTGTATGCCTTCCAGGACGCTTTCAAAAGAACTACATGTACCTCCTCAAGATAAAGAGGAGATACCGGGATATGGGTGGAAAACTAAGTCTCAAAATACTCGGTGCTAGGAGCATCCAATTTGGGTCTGAAAGCCTAGCTGCCAGGCTTCTAGTTGGCTGCCTAATAAATGGGTAGATTCTCACAATATTTTGTTTAGTATTACATCCTAGTTGCCAAACAACCACAATGAAGGGCACAAATGTAATGAAATATTATTGTCTTATCCCATGTGCTCCGAGGAGTATATTTTCTCTGAAAGATCCCCTTCAAGCAACCAACATCCCCATGTGGACCATTCCTTAGGGTCCTTAATCTATGCCCCTTCCTCCAAGTGCTCAGCGGGGGTTGGCAATCCACCTTGAATTAAACAATCTCCCACCACTATTTGGAAATACACAAACCATCTCTTCACAGCCCTTTGTAACACACAGCCTGGTACAATCACTTAAAAAGAAACAGGACAGATGACCCAGAGGAATTTACAAGGTCAGGGCACTCCCCGGTGGGGGCGTGAAAGGGTGGGAGGTGCTGAGGTCAGGGTTAAATGACACTGCCAAATGAAGCCCCCCTGCCACCTCCTTCCTTCATCTCTAGAAGGAGTCTCCAATGAGCTCCCGCGTCTGGAAGCCTGCCCCTTCCGCGCCGCAGAGAGGTTAGGAAGCGCATTTCAAAGCCGCATCTAAAGCAGCCCACTTAAAAGAGCCAAGAAAAGCCTGGCCGACGACCAGAATTGGCCCAAATCACTTGCTGCCTGCCGTTCTCTTCTTGCAGCCTCATTAGCGTTTCCCTTCTTTCCTCATCGCCCTCTTTCCCCTTAGGGTACAAGTCCTCTTCGGAAGCTTGGGGTGCACCCTAGGGATTTTCGGTTGGCGGCTGCAGCTCTGACCCGGGGCTGGAATGAGATGCTTTAGCATTCCGTCTGCCTATCCCACCTGTGGCCCCTGGAAGGATAGATAACCCGGGACCTCTGCGGCCAGGCGTGCGCGTCCAGCTCCTGCCCCTTGGGGACCCTGTGGCGCGTGGCTGCTGGGCGCAACCTCCGCAGCGCCGTAACCCCCTGCGGAGCGGCAGCCGGCTTGCCAAGGCGAGCTCCCTCTCCACCCGCCCGCAGAGGTCTGCCCGCCTCTTCCCATTGTGTCCGCAGTGCTGCGGGGCTGAGCCATGCGCCCGCCGCATCCGCGCCAACCCCCGAGCTGCAGGCGGGAGGAGACCGGGAGAGAAGAGGGGGCAGGGAGAAGGACCGAGAAGGGAACTAGAAGGGCACAGCGCTTCATCAGTAATGCAGAGGCACCTGGACCTCCCTGCAATACGTTTTACAGTTAAACGCCACCAACTAGAGCGCTTCCTGGCACGTCCCCACGCGTGTGGTTTTTGTGTGTGAAAGATGGGACGCTCCTTGTTCATTCATCTATCTGCGATTCAACCTCTTGTCTCCCTCAGAAAAAGTTCCCCCTCTCTTAGCTTTAAGCCTCCATCTCCTCCACATCAGCACTCCATTTCCAGGCAAAAACTGCAGATTGAAAACACAGGTCTTGAAAGACCCCACTACATATCACGAAGAGTTTACCAAAATTCACCTAGTAATGCTGATTTTCAAAGCCCCCATTCTCATCCTCCGTCTTGGAAAATGCTTTCAAAGTTTGGGAGCTCAAATGGCCTTGGACCTGGTGGTTTCTGCACCCCAGTCCCGAATCATGAACCGCGGTGCGGTCAGAGACACCGAGATTACGCGGCAAAGTTGCCCAGCACCAACCCAGCAGGCCGCTGATGCTAGGAGCATCCTAAGAGGCAGCTAGCTCTTCTGTATGTCCCTGGGAAGCCCAAATGCGCGACCTAACCTCCCCCAACAAGGATTAACTCAACCACACACAACAGACACAAATCCCGGGAACTTCTTTGTGAAGCAGCCTCAAGCCCACTCTGAAGGGACATTCAGCACAACTTGCAAGGAAATAAACATCTCACCCCTACAGGGAAACTTGTTGAATCCCGCCGAGCGAAAGGCTGCAATTTCCGATTTAGCCTGAAGGTTTTTGATTCTACCCCCAAACATCCCGGTGCACCAGTCACAATTTCTGGACAAACTGCAGAGTGCTTTCCGCACCCATTCTGCACTCCAGTCACCACCGCTATGAAACCGAGCGTGTGCCTCTAGACAATTCGAAAGCCGGCTGTCACTACCTTTGCCATCATTTGGGAGACTTACCCTTTGATAAGACTGTTTTCAGCAATCTAGCGGCTCCGCGGTGCGGGCGCAGCCCTCCAACTTTGCTGGGCACGGAATCCTTCCGAGTTCAACCAAGCAAAAGCTGTCTGTGACTTACAAATGTAAGAGTGGGAAATAGGGAGAGAGTGAAGTCGGGTTTCTTCTCAGTATCAGCACCCTGGAAGAATCCAGTCGCTCTTCAGTAGAGGATTCTTTCAACCCCGTTATCTGTATTACTATTAATGAGCAGAGCAGAGGGCATTGCATGCAAATAGGTCCAAGTGCGAGCTTCTATTGGTGGCTGCGGAGGCCCCTGGGTCCTACTGCTCTGGCGCTAAACTACGCAGCAACACTACGCACGCAGCTTTGGAGGCGCAGAGGGGAAAATGGATTTAATTGACTCGTTACCTCTGGTATTGTGATGCCTGCTGCGATGTTTAACGGAGGAAAAAAAACCCCTCACATTTAAACTCATGTCATGTGATCTATCATTTCATATTTGCTTTTAATTGCCTGTGTGGAGTGGCTTTGAACATACAAAGGCTTTTTGAAAGAACATTTTCTGGGGAAAATCCACACAGATACATTTGGCAGGAAAACCCTCTTTTTTTTTTTTCTGTTATGCATTATTCGGATGTAAATCCAGGAAATATTTATATAGTCAGATACTTCTGCCTTTCACTTAAATAAAATAGCATCTAATTTTATTCTTGAAAGTGCATGGCTACTCAAAATAAACAGGTTAAAATGGCAGAAGCTAAAATATGAATGTTAAGATATTTGGGATATATTTTATAAAGACTACTGAAAAAAAATGCCATCCATGACGACGCCATGGGCATCTTTTTTTATTTTGCAAAATATGAAATTTAGAAACATTTTATTAGTGAGTATTGACACAAAAATATAAATCAGAATAAAGATATTGATGTCACAATATGTCAAGCATTCACTATGAATTGCCACATTTTCTTTTTACAGTTTCTCTCTTTGCAAGTCCATTAGTGATGCAAATTGGCACAAGGAGATTTAAAGTGAGGCAGGCCTGTGGTGAACGGCAATTTTGAAATATTGTAATGTTGTGCAAAAAAGTCTCCAGTACATCATCATTAAAGGGAGTTATCTTAAAAATTAGAATATTAATAGCTGAATCTTAATATATATAAATTTAAAGCCCTTAAGCATGCTTTTCCCTGACCTTTAATTTTGTGGAAGGCAAGAAATCCTGCCTGAAATGACACAGACTCTCCACCAAGTTCCATCTAAGATATTTGTTGATATTACAACTTAGGAAATAACATAATTTTATTGGGTTTTAGATGTAAATAGTAATAATAAATTTAATTACAAAATTAAGTCTGTAATTTACAGCTCAATGCTGTTAGAAAGTGATACACTGAATAAGGTCAGCAGCAACCAACTCATAAATTCACCAGCCATGTGTAAAGTAAATAAAAGAAAACAGAAAATGCAAACATACAACAGAATTGAGATCTTGTTCCAAACACATGTATAGCAGTTGAATTTATGTAGTGTGTGCTACATCCTTTTTCATTTCCATAACTCCTTCCCCTTGTAGCCTCTTCCCTTCCCCCATCAGTAACCCTTGACAACAGAAGTGTTACTTCAAGTCCAGGTTGCTTTTGCTGCCTTCCAGACCTACCTTACAGATTACATCCTTGTAGAGAACAGAATTAACTCTTACAGGACTGAGATGTAAAAGAAGAGTTTCCTTCAACTGTTAGAAAATCCAGCATTCGTAGGTGTATTTCCAAAGTTTTCATCAAACATATATATTTGAAACATCCGTGACCACTAATTCAGAGTGAAAAGACATGATCAGTTGGCATTACAACAGAGTCAATTTGCTGCATTTCCCCATTACTATTATGTCTCTGGAATAGTCTTTTGAAATGACGTTTTACACAGAGTTATTACAATCACTTTAGCCCAGGTTCAGAAACTTTCAATTTACAATAGAGTTAATATAAAAATATCAAGATATTACTGTATTCGGTGTAAGAGTTTAAAGGACTCATTATCTGTAAAAGAAAAAAAGGCTGTTATTTGGTCTAGTAAGGAAAGCACAATGGCCATGCAAAGTTGAATGGAGATGACTGATAGTCAATTCTTTTTTTAAAACAAATATATTATTTGTCTTTCAAGTTCTTGCTACAAGTGGACTTGAAAAAATAATCGTTTGCAGTCTCAGTGCAAATTGCAAGTTCTGCATTTAATAAATATCTTTTTTAGAACTGAGAAAATATGTGTTTTATTCAGGCAGAGTTTGTCCAAAATTAATGCAATTTATCTATGACTATAATTTAATAGAGAAGTTGAATAGTGGACAAATATGATAGTGCATAAAAGAAAATAAATAAATAAAAACAAGCCTATTAACACATTTAGCATAAAATTGTTTGATCAGTTCTCACTTTCTGCATAAAAGGCTGAAGCAAATGTACAGCAAGGTAACGAGAATCATAAATTCAATTTATTAGTTTTTCAGGAAAAAAATATATTCTACATCTCTTCAATGAGTTACTGGTGTTTATCCCAGTTATTCTTATATGTTATGAAATATATAATATATATGATTGCATATAATATATATTTATAAATATTGAAAATATTTTACCTTATTGGATACTAGGGTAATAATTGTTTTAAACAATAATATTGATGTCACAAGAATTTTCATCCTCAGATATGTAGGAATATCCTTGATCTATTCTTTACTATCTGAAGTATCGTTGGATCCCTCTTTTTGTTGGTGCAGTTTTCAAGGACAATATATGCTCTGTCAGAAACTGATTTCCATTATGCCGTTGGATCATGATGACAATATCTTATTGTGGCTAATGTGAACATCTATAAAAGTTGGAAAGCAAAACACACCTGGCATACTCCTGTATGCCATTACTATAATCAGCTTACTTTCTAAATTTAAATAGGTAAACATGTAATAGTATACCATTAGGTAAAATTTAATGAGCTCTAATGACATTCAGCTACTAGTCAAGCTATTTTTAAAAATTCTTTGTGTCTCTAATAATTTTGAAATATGTATAGGTTAAAAAGTTCCAAAGCCATAGACAATAATTCATTTGTCTATTTTAAATAGAACATTCATTCGTGTCTGATTTTTGACAGATGAAAAGGAATATTAGCAGACATATAAATTATACTTTGAAAGTAGAAATATAAAAGTAAGAATGTGGTTAAATGGGCATATTTTTTCGGGTGTAAATCAGCAATATGTATACTAACTGTGAATTAGGATGCTATGATATATTAAATAATTGTGCTAAAATGCCTTCTAAATAATGTAGAAAGTTGCAAGAGGCTACATTTACATACACAGTTTATATACTAATTTGGATTAATTGCTAAATCGGGTAAAGAAAGTACAACTCAAAAGTTAAAAATAAATCTGTATAAGATAGTAAACTTGAGAAGAAATAAGGAACTTAAAAAAGGTGAACTAAATTTGATACTTAGTAGAAGAGATGGGAACTTCATGGTACCATAATTTTGGTAAGACAATCACCATGAGTGGAATGTTCGTAATATGTAGAATTCTAATAAAAATTGGCAAGAAAAAGAGGCATGGAGGAGGATAGTTTACTCTATATCAAACAGGATTATAAAGCAAGTAAGATAAAAGTTGACAATAAAAATGTAGAAGTGAAATACTTTGGCAAAAGATGAAAGCACAAACAACAAAACAAAAGAGAAATTGGGTAAGAATCTGTTATAGTACCTTGAGATTAGGGAAAATATTAATAAACATTGTTTTTATTCAAATACTAAATTCTTAAGCATATTGTTACCTATTTTCCTACAAAATCTGTGAATAAAAGCTTCAAATATTTTTGCAAAAAAATACAAAAAATGTAAACTTACTCTAAAATGCTTATAAACTATCAGATAATTTTTAGTTACATCAAACAAACGAATGAATATGGATGTAGATGTCTAAAACACCACTTCTGCATATTGGGGGATAAGCATCCAATCAATTTTCTGTATGTTTGTTATAGCAAGGCTAATAGTCAGATGTGGTTTGCCCTTCAAAAGATAATTTAGAGGGAACTCTGTACTAATCAAATTCTAGCATATTTAAAAGCCACTCATTTAGTCTGTTTTAAGGACGCCTTTAGGACTTGCATAATAAAAGAATTTTAACTATGTTCTATTTATATACCATAGTTCTTAGGCTGTTAAATTGAGTTAAATTGTAATGTTATTTGCTTTTGTCCTAGACCAACCTCTGCCTGTACAAAAGCTAACATTAAAGTTAAGGGTCACTTGCTCATTTAGTGAATACTGTGTCTACTTTCATATGGCATTATGTTGGACACATAGAAGTAGATAAAGCTACAGTAGAAATTAAGAGCAAACATTTTTATTTAAAAGGAAAGAGAAAAGAATACAATCGCAAGATCCTCTAAGAAGGAAGGGATTGCAAAATATATATTTTAGTGTTAAGTAAAAGTAAATATAGTAGTCTGTGTTTCCTATGCTGGGAGGTTAATAACAGAAAGTCTCCTTGCAAATAAGGTTCTGTTCCTTTCTTCACTACTTTTAAAATACCTTCCCCTGGCATATCTCCCAGAAAGGAGCTTTTATCTTAAGCAACGTTCAAATGTAGGTAATCAATGTGTACCTAGTTTAGAGCAAAGAATCAAATTTTAGTGGTTTTCAGTCAAAGTATCTGTGCAATACTTAGGCCCAACAAATCAGTTTTCTCAATATTTGGTTGCTTTTCTTCATGGAGTACATACATCTTAGTCTTCAATTGTATGATCCACTTGTTAAATAATAGTTGCTCTAGATTACATAGGTAGGTCGGTAGAGAGGGAGAGAGAGAGGTGATGATGGATAAAGAGCAATAGAGATATAATTGAGAAAGTACATTAAGAGCAGATTTGGACTCTGGAATTGGTGATGGAAAATGGCTGTGACATTTTGGTAATATAATTACATTCAGTAAGTTTTTCAAAAGTACTAAATATTCATACAATGTTTGTTTTAAACACAGAGCTCTAAAAATGGAACATGGGTTTTAAAGGGCTAGAGATCCAAGTAATTCAGTTCTGACAGTCAAGCAAATTAATATCAAAAATAAAAAATAGAATAACAAAATTTTAAAAATAAAGATTGGTTCAGACTGAAAGAATAGTTTTGGAAAGGCTAAAATCTAGAAGTAAGGCTTGGAGAATCAAAGTAGACCAGCCATATTCTATTTCCTGAGAGATACAGTACAAAGTTAACAGGTACCTAAAAATTGGGAGCTACTTAGATCCTAAGTTTGCTTTTACTCTATTCATTGAGGTAAAACAATTCCAAATTTGAAGAGATATAATACTCACGATTAAGAAGAGATTAAACATATTAAAAATCATTGATATGTGCACATTGTAATCATGGGTGACTTTTTTCTTTTTCTGTTTTTTGTTTGCTTAACATTCCATAAAGCACATATATTAATTTTGTTGTTAAAGAAATAAATTAAAAAGCAAATATGAACATTAAATCAAATAATAAAACACATATTTCAGTTTTATTTCCTATTATCTTAGGAAGGTCACTAGCCTTTGGGACCTCAGATCACTGCTCTGTAATGTGGGAATGAAATCTTATTATGGTAAGAATAAAATGAGTGATAAGGTTTTGTAGAGTCCACATTTAAAAGTAATTTTGGGACTTCCCTGGTGGCTCAGTGGTTAAGAATCAGCTGCCAATGCAGGGGACACAGGTCTGAGCCCTGGTCTGGGAAGATCCCACATGCCAGGTAGCAACTAAGCCACAACTACTGAAGCCTGCATGCTTAGAGCCAGGGCTCCGCAACGAGAGAAGCGACTGAAATGAGAAGCCCGTGCACTACAACGAAGAGAAGCCCCCGGTCGCTGCGACTAGAGAAAGACTGCACGCAGCAATGAAGACCCAACGTGGCAATAAATAAATAAATTTACTTAAAAAGATAAAAGTAAGGTTAATCAATATTTATAAAGCACCTAGCGGAGGAGCTTCAAGATGGTGGAAGAGTAAGACGCGGAGATCACACGGCGATCACCTTCCTCTCCACAAACACAGCAGAAATACACCTACATGTGGAAGAGCTCCTACAGAATACCTACTGAATGCTGGGAGAAGACCTCAGACCCCCCCAAAGGCAAGAAACTCCCCAAGTACCTGGGCAGGGCAAAAGAAAAAACAGACAAAAGAATAGGGACGGGACTGGCACCAGTGGGAGGGAGCAGTGAAGGAGGAAAGGTTTCCACACACTAGGAAACCCCTTCGCGGGCGGAGACCGTGGGTGGTGGAGGGGAGAGCTTCAGAGCCGCAGAGGAGAGCGCAGAAACAGGGTTGCGGAGGGCAAAGTGGAACCATTCCTGCATGGAGGATCAGTGCCGACCACCACTCACCAGCCCTAGAGGCTTGTCTGCTCACCCGCCGGGACGGGTGGGGCTGGGAGCTGAGGCTCGGGCTTCCTCGGATCACCCGGAGAGGACTGGGGTTGGCTGCGTGAACACAGCCTGAAGGGGGCTAGTGCGCCACAGCTAGCCTGGAGGGAGTCCGGGAAAAATTCTGGAGCTGCCAAAGAGGCAAGAGACTTTTTCTTGCCTCTTTGTTTCCTGGTGCGTGAGGAGAGGAGGTTAAGAGCGCTGCTTAAAGGAGCTCCAGAGATGGGCATGAGCCGCGGCTATCAGTGCAGACCAGAGCCGGGCATGAGACGCTAAGGCCGCTGCTGCTGCCACCAAGGAGCCTGTGTGTGAGTACAGGTCACTATCAATACCTCCCCTCCTGGGAGCCTGTGCAGCCCGCCACTGCCACAGTCCTGTAATCCAGGGACAACTTCCCCAGGAGAACACACGGTGTGCCTCAGGCTGCTGCAAAGCCACTCCGGCCTCTGCCGCTTCAGGCTTGCCCCACATCCGTACCCCTCCCTCCCCACAGCCTGAGTGAGCCAGAGCCCCCAAATCTGCTGCTCCTTTAACCGAGTCCTGTCTAAGAGAAGAACAGATGCCCTCAGGTGACCTACATGCAGAGGCAGTGCCAAATCTAAAGCTGAACACCAGGAGTTCTGCGAACAAAGAAGAGAAAGGGAAATTTCTCCCAGGAGCCTCAGGAGCAGATGATTAAATCTCCACAATCAACTTGATGTACCGTGCATCTGTGGAATACCTGAATAGACAAAAAATCATCTCAAATTGAGGAGGTGGACATTGGGAGCAAAGATATATATATTTTTTCCATTTTTCTCTTTTTCTGAGTGTGTATGTGTATGCTTCTGTGTGTGATTTTTGTCTGTATAGCTTTGCTTTTACCATTTGTCCTAGGGTTCTGTCCATCCATTTTTTTTTTTTAAATAAGAAAATTTTTTTCCTAATAATTATTTTTTATTTTAATCATTTTATTTTATTTTATTTTATTTCTTTCTTTATATTTTTTTTCTCCCTTTTATTCTGAGCCGTGTAGATGAAAGGCTCTTGGTGCTTCAGCCAAGAGTCAGTGTGGTGCCTCTGAGGTGGGAGAGCCAAGTTCAGGACACTGTTCAACAGCTCCACGTAATATCAAACAGCGAAAATCTCCCAGAGATCTCCATCTAAACACCAAGACCCAGCTGCGCTCAAAAACCAGCAAGCTATAGTGCTGGACACTCTATGCCAAACAACAAGCAAGATGGGAACACAACCCCATTCATTAGCAGAGAGGCTGCCTAATATCAAAATAAGGCCACAGACACCGCAAAACACACCACCAGACATGGACCTGCCCACCAAAAAGACAAGATCCAGCCTCATTCACCAGAATGCAGGCACTAGTCCCCTCCACCAGGAAGCCTACACAACCCACTGAACCAACCTTAACCACTGGGGAGAGACACCAAAAACAATGGGAACTACAAACCTGAAGCCTGTGAAAAGGAGACCCCAAACACAGTTAAGTTAAGCAAATGAGAAGACAGAAAAACACACAGCAGATGAAGGAGCAAGGCAAAAACCCACCAAACCTAATAAATGAAGAGGAAATAGGCAGTCTACCTGAAAAAGAATTCAGAATAATGATAGTAAAGAAGTCCCAAAATCTTGGAAATAAAATAGAGAAAATACAAGAAACGTTTAACAGGGACCTAGAAGAATTAAAGAGCAAACAAACAATTAGGAACAACAAAATAAATGAAATTAAAAATTCTCTAGAAGGGATCAAGAGCAGAATAACTGAGGCATAAAAACGGATAAGTGACCTGGAAGATAAAATAGCAGAAATAACTGCTACAGAGCAGAATAAAAAAAAAAGAATGAAAAGAACTGAGGACAGTCTCAGAGACCTCTGGGACAACATTAAACGCACCAACATTCGAATTATAAGGGTCCCATAAGAAGAAGAGAAAACGAAAGGGACTGAGAAAATATTTGAAGAGATTATAGTTGAAAACTTCCCTAATATGGGAAAGGAAAGAGTTAATCAAGTCCAGGAAGCACAGAGAGTCCCATACAAGATAAATCCAAGGAGAAACACGCCAAGACACATATTAATCAAACTATCAAAATTAAATAGAAAGAAACAATATTAAAAGCAACAAGGGAGAAACCACAAATAACACACAAGGTAATCCCCATAAGGTTAACAGCTGACCTTTCAGCAGAAACTCTGCAAGCCAGAAGGGAGTGGCAGGACATATTTAAAGTGGTGAAGGAGAAAAACCTACAATGAATATTACTCTAGCAGCAAGGATCTCATTAAGATTTGATGGAGAGGGCTTCCCTGGTGGCGCAGTGGTTAAGAGTCTGCCTGCCGATGCAGGGGACACAGGTTCGTGCCCCGGTCCGGGAAGATCCCACATGCCGCGGAGCGGCTGGGCCCGTGAGCCATGGCCACTGAGCCTATGCGTCCAGAGCCTGTGCTCCGCAGCGGGACAGGCCACTACAGTGAGAGGCCCGCGTAA
>RJWK010050605.1:0-16225 GCA_004363435.1 Platanista minor | reverse complement strand
TGCAGTGGTTGGGAGTCCACCTGCCGATGCAGCGGACGCGGGTTCGTGCCCCGGTCCGGGAGGATCCCACATGCCGCGGAGCGGCTGGGCCCGTGAGCCATGGCCGCTGAGCCTGCGCGTTCGGAGCCTGTGCTCCGCAACGGGAGGGGCCGCAGCGGTGAGAGGCCCGCGTGGCGCAAAAAAAAAGCGAACGCTCCCCTTCCCAGCTCCCATTACATTCAGGCACAGGTGTGCAACCCAAACCCTGACATGTGAACCTAAAGGAGAGTTTGCCAGTGGCTACGGGGAAAGAATTTCTTCCCTGAAAAAGGAGCCACCGAGGAGGAAATGTTCTCCTCCAACTCTGTGGAGAGTTGCATATGCCCAGTGCCAGAAACCGCAGTAACATCCTGCCATCAGTAGGGAGACATTGCCTTTGTGCTGAGCAAAACAGAGCAGAAAGGAACAAAACGTCAGAATTCATAAGAATACTGTAGAGCTGCTGAATTAACCAATCCAGAAATCACCTTGCCTCCAGATTTCTTATGTGAAATAATAGACATTCTTATTGTTTAAGTCCTCTTTAAAGGGAAGTCTGCTTCCTGCACCCAAAAGCATCCTAATCTAATTTTCCCTGTAAGAGCTCACATCAAAGGAGGTCTGTTTATCAAGTCAAAGGTATACTTATAGGTTCATTTAGTACACTTCTTTATTTACAAATAGTCCAGTGAAATGAGAAATATATTTATATATTTACACCCATATTCACCCTTCATCCTTCCATCCCTCCATCCCTCTGTCCATCTCTTAATCTGTCTATCTATCTATGAGCTCCATGGTCAGAAAAGTCTGTGACCATGGAACTCCATCTATGAGTTCCATGGTCAGAAAAGTCTGTGATTACTGCATACTTCTGGAGAATCACAATCAACATTAACGTATTAGAGCCTTTGAGAAGTTCTATAGAGAAGAACCTCCTTTGACTCAGTATTTCCTTGATTTTTTGTTTGTTTTTTAATCACAGAGCCCTTCTTTGAGCACACATTTTAACAGCAACCCAATTTTGGAAACGTGCACGTGACTTCATGCCTATCTCTCTCCTAAGATCACACACACACATTGTAAGAGGACAGTTGTTCCCTCTGAAGGCAACACTTGTTATTCTGAAACACTGAAGCAAAACCTCCAGCACGCTTGGAATTTGTTTAGCAGATGTTTACAGGTAGCTTGATATGAATTTCTATACAAAAGATATATTTCTGGGCTTGGCTTATTGTTCACGATTCACAACCACATTCTAGGAACCTCCAATCTCGCCCATCAACCTGCTTGAGCTAACCATATCTGACACAAACAGTTCCCATTCATGGTGGCCCCATCCCATTTACACCATCCGCAGTCCAAGAGGCAGTCTTGTGCTTGTGTTTTAACATAAACTTCACATCACATGCATACTAACACTACTTCATGAGCAAGGAATTACCATGTCTGGTTCATTGACATTCACATCTGGGAACCATTTCAATCTGATTAATCCGTTTATCTAAATAATTTTCCACTCACT
This sequence comes from Platanista minor, assembly GCA_004363435.1. NCBI lineage: Eukaryota > Metazoa > Chordata > Mammalia > Artiodactyla > Platanistidae > Platanista > Platanista minor. The sequence continues at coordinate 14,682 of RJWK010050605.1, read as the reverse complement.
TCACAACATCAGAACTCACCAATACATTTTCTGCAGATGCTTCCAACCTTCCTTTTTGTAGACTGAGTTGCAAGATTCATTATTACCTGGAGTTCTGCAGGCTGGACCCTTATCAGGGTGTAAGGGAGACCAAATAATAATCTCTATCTCATCAGAGTTTTAGAAAAGGGAAAAAGAGTAGGACAGATGGAGGTGTCTTTGTCAGCCTCTTCCTGATAGGGTTGCTGGAGAAAGTGGCTTAGATGTGCAGTAACAATAGGCTTTGTGTTAGGACAGGCAGCTTATACTGCAGTAACAGCTCAGGAATGTTGCTGGCTGATAAAAACAAAGGTTTATTTCTGGTCCCCATTACATGTCCACTGTGGGCCGGCTGAAAGTCTGCTCTATGACATCTTCACTCAGGAACCCAGCAGTTAGACCATTGCCAATCCTGGTGGCAGAGAGGAAAATGCGAGAACGGCAAGCCTCACACCGACTCTCAGAGCTTCCACCCAGAGGTGACCACATCACTTCTGCTCACATTTCATTGGCCACATGTGAGCTCTATTACCACAGGCCCCCTAAGCTTGAGCCCCACAGCAAGACAGACGTGTTCCCCGAAAACAAGCATCACTGGAAAAGCCACAGGCTTCATCCCACTGCCAGGTTTAACCTTCGGCAAAGAGCAAAGCCATGCATATGCTCTCTGCAGACAGGCAGATCCCAAAGAGAGTGGATGATGAGGGTAAATGCCTTAACTGCCCAGTCAGGTGAGAGAGCAGATGATGACCAGGCAAAAACAGTCAAATCACAATACGACTTTTGCAAAATAGGTTTTCCACTTACTCATTGTCTTTCAGTTTCAAGTCCTCAGTTCACTCTTGAGCCCTTTCTTCTTCAAGTTCTCCACTTTATTCTTTGTTTGCTTTCCCGTCATTCTAGCCTGCTTCATCCTCCTCCAATAAGAACCATGAATCCCACTCTACTGCTGGATGTCCAGCTACCTGAGCCAATAATCCAACGCCTGACTTATGAACAGAAAAACTTGATGTTTAGATCAGTCTGAGAAAGGTTTGTCCATGACTCACCACCAGAGGCTTCCTACGGAAACACTGAGCAAGTGGATGAATGAAGAGACACCGTCCAGTGCCCAGTATAGTAGGTGCTCCTTCAATGTGAGTTTCCCATCTTTGGCACTTATGCTGATTCCAGTCCCCCCTCGTGGCATGCTCTTTCCTTTGAGCTCTTTCTTTATCTAAATTCCAACAATTCTTCCAATGTCAAGCTCAGGTCCCACCTCCCCTGGGCACATTCCCACCTTGACAACAAGTGGTGACCCATAGCGATACTCTGCCTACATCCCTGTGCTGCCACTTGGAGCTCAAGTTGTCATCTGACTTCCGCGTATGATGACTTGATTCTACAAGTTACCTTGAAGCTCTTGGAGGGTGGGGGCAATGCCTTCTATGCCCCCTGCGTCCCTGACCACACCCAGCCTGACGCAAGGCACAGAGCAGTCTCGTGACAAATAGTTCCTGAAACAACTCGATGCACACGTTCTGCAGTGTGGTTGGCAGGGTCTGCTCCACTGCAGTGGGTGATGGAACAAAGGAGCAGCAGCCTTCGAAGCATGGATCCTGGCCATGGTGACCACCCAAGACCCATGCAGGTCCATGGACTATGGAGTGAGATGAGATTCTGCTTTCTGGAAAACATGTCAGTGCTTCTAACAGGGAGCTGAAATCAGTGAGTAGATAAAGGAAAGCAAATACACATCTTATTATAATTATTATATTATTCAGTTCTTCCAGTCTTCTGGGCTTTTTGTTTTTGTTCTTTGACAGGACCCTTTTTAACAGGTAAAGAGGTGGATTTTACACTGTCTATTACCTAGTAGTTACACCCAATTCTGGCCTTTTGGTGAAGTCTTGATGGTAAATTGACTGTCTTGCCTAAGTAATTTGATGTACCAATAATGACAATTCACTTATTCTGAGCCAGTTACTGTTCCAAGGCACGTTACTTGTATTACTCTATTAAGTTTTTACAAGAACTCTAAGAGGTAGGTGCTATGAATGTCAATAGAGTCACATCTGATCAGAAACTTAGATATCAGAGAACCCAGTCACAGAGAAGTTGGCTTACTTGACTAAGGTAACAGAGCCTGGAGGTGGGAGAACCAGGGTGTAAACTTCTGTTCTTGGCCTCCTGAGGCTAGGAGCTGGACCTCTACACTAAAGAGCAGGTGGAGCAAGAAAGGGAGAACTAGGGCCTTCTGAAATCAATCACATAGGGCATGGCCTTGAGCCAGACAGAGCTGGGTCCCAGTTCTTGCTTTACTGCCTACCAGAGGTTTTATTTTAGACAAGTTACTTCACCCTTCTAGACCTAGTTCCTTCAGCTGTGAAATGGAGTTAAGGGGGATTAATATATAACGTGGCACGGCCGTAGACTGGCGATAAACATTAGGTGTGAATAGTTCTCCTATTTTCTCTTCTTCTAAAACCAGAGTATTTATATCATTCACACTGCATCCCACCTCTTCACTGTCCACTCTGTTCTCTGGCTTGCAAACACAGAGCAAGGTAACAAAAGTGTCTGATAAAGGACAGTTTCCAGGCTGGCCAGGCAGTGAATAGACCACCAGGTACCTCTGTGCAGCATCTGCACTCAGCAGCCCTAAGGGCCCCGTGAGACCAGACTCCACTGACTTCAGCTGGGAGTAAAGATGTGGCTGAGAAGAAAACACAGTTCCTTGGGTATTTATTGTTATTCCTCCTTCAGAGCCTTCCTTCCCTTCCCCCTCTCTAGAGTTTAGTCAGATATTTCAAATTTATTAACAGGTGCCAATTCCAACGATGAGCTACAAATAGCAGAACAAACCTATATTCCCTCATGGTTACTTCATAAAAAAAAGCCGCAGAGACTGCGGCTTAGCTGCAGAGGGCTAAGCTGGTTAAATTAGTTTTTACAAAAAGAGGGACTCTCTTCCCTCTGGTGTCACCTCCTACAATACTGAAGGCTATTTAATAGCTTCATGCGAAGAGCCATGTCTGGATCTCAAGTCATGGCTTTTTCTTTCTTTCTTTCTTTTTTTTTAATTAATTTATTTTTGGCTGCGTTGTGTCTTCATTGCTGTGCTTGGGCTTTCTCTAGTTGCGGCGAACAGGGGCTACTCTTTTTTTTTTTTTTAACATCTTTATTGGAGTATAATTGCTTTACAATGGTGTGTTAGTTTCTGCTTTATAACAAAGTGAATCAGCTATACATATACATATATCCCCATATCCCCTCCCTCTTGCATCTCCCTCCCTCCCACCCTCCCTATCCCACCCCTCTAGGTGGTCACAAAGCACCGAGCTGATCTCCCTGTCCTATGTGGCTGCTTGCCACTAGCTAGCTATTTTACATTTGGTGGTGTATATATGTCCATGCCAGTCTCTCACTTCGTCCCAACTTACCCTTCCCCCTCCCCGTGCCCTCAAGTCCTTTCTCTACGTCTGCGTCTTTATTCCTGTCCTGCCCCTACATTCTTCAGAACCAAGCAGGGGCTACTGTTCATTGCACTGTGTGGTCTTCTCACTCCGGTGGCTTCTCTTGTGGCAGAGCACGTGGTCTAGGTGTGTGGGCTCGGTAGTTGTGGCACAGTGCACAGCGCCGCTCAGTAATCGCGGCGCACGGGATTAGTTGCTCCGAAGCATGTGGGATCTTCCTGGACCATGGCCTGAACCCGTGTGCCCTGCATTGGCAGGCGGATTCCTAACCACTGTGCTACCAGGGATTTCCAAGTCAAGGCCTTTTTCTTATGGAAACACTGGTTTGGGCTGTTGGCACTTCAGCAGGAGAGCTGGGTGGTCAGATGTGGTCTGGAGAGAGTCTGCCTGGATTTGAACCCCGCACTTGCTGCTTGACCTTGGGCAAGTCACTGACTCTCTGTTGTAGGCTGAATAGCGACCACTCAGTGATATCAGGTCTGAATCCCTGGAACTTGTGAATGTTACCTCATATGGTAAGAGTTTTGCAGATATGATTAAATTAAAGGTTTTGAGATGAGGCGGTTTTCCTAGAGTATCTCCTTGGGCCCTGAATGCCATCACCAGTATCCCTGTAAGAGAGAAACAGAGATTATGCCCTCACACAGAAGATGGAAGGTGAAGTGATTATGGGAGAAGAGAGGGATGAGAAGATGGCTTTGAAGATGGAGGAGAGGGCCATGAGCCAAAAAAATGTAATTCCAGAAGCTGGTTGAGGGAAGAAACAGATTTTCCCCAACACCCTCTGGAGAGAGCACAGCCCTGCCTACACCACGATTTCGCCCACTGAAACTGATGTTGGACTTCTGGCCTCCAGAACAGTGAGACAATACATTTCTGTTGTTCTGAGACACCAAGTTTATGGCAATTTGTTACAGCGGCCTTAGGAGTCATGGTACGTACATGTGTGGTACATACATACTCTCGGAGTCGTGGTGTTTGTGACCACCAGACACAGGATGGACGGGGGAAGGGAGCTGATGTGGAGGAGGGGTGGCAGTGACAGATATGCTGAAAAGTGAGATGGGGAAGCTGCCCGCAAACTCCATGACTGAGCAGTTTCCCAAGGATACAGGACAGAGGTCCACGTATTCATTTAGCACTGCTTGAGGGCAAGACCCCAGTGTAACTCTCTACACAAATCCTAGTGAAATGGACTCTTCAGTCAGAATCTCACTCCGCCACTGGGTGACCTGGAGCATACTATTTAATCCTTCAAAGGTTCTATTACCTGAGCCTTAAAACATGCTGAAGAGGTAACAGTACAAAGTCCTACCTGGCACCGAGCAGGCACTTAAAGCTGGTTTCTTTCTGGTCCTCTCTGAGAACTGATCTTCCTCCCCACTCGCATCCACTTGGACCCTAGTGAGAGGAGAAAAGACATGAACTGGGATTCCTGTGGCTGTGCTGCGGAGGACTGCCTGCCCTCACGGTCCCCCACGTCAACCTGCCACCCGGGAACGGCCCTTGACGGAGCTCCTGTCAGCCCTTCAACAGTCAGTGAACACATATTCATTGAGCACCTACTACGTGCCAGACACCAGTTAAAGCACAGCCCCCAGTGAAATGTTTTATGGTAGAACAGTGTAGTGTAGGGCTGCTGCCAGCTCCTAAAGTACTTTGCACAGATTACAAAAGGTTGCCCTTTCTGGGCAGACACAGCCCCATCAGTACACAGCTTGGCCAGCAGGAAGCCCCTTCGTGTAAAGAAAAAAGTGCCCCTTCATCGGACTGGACACAGCCCGGGCAGGGCGCATGCCTTGGCAGGCAGAGTGAGGGCTGGACTTAGGCCCTGCAGGCCCCTCATCCAGGCAGGCTCACCACGCACAAGTGTCCCACCAGGCACAGTGTCCCCGCAGCCATGCATTTTTCTTAAAGATAAATGTGCTCTGTTCAAGGGCTCTTCTTTTATTCTCTCCTTTCAGACATGTGAAAATGTCCTTTCTTGTATGAAATGTTGGTAATAGTAGATGGCAGTTGCTTGTCTTATCTCTTTTGTGGACTGCTTTTAGCAAAATAAAGTTGGCAGCTTTATGTCAGTACTCTGCTTTGGACAATTTTCTGGCCCATAAAATTAAAAACTTTGGGAATCACCTACTGATGGGAGGTGTTGTGTGGTAAGAAGCCCTCTGTTCGAGCAAAAGAAAAGCCCCTGTAAAAAACACAGAGCTGGGCAGGTACTATACTGCCATCAGTGTCCTGAGCTGCAGTGATCTGCACGAGATGACATCTCAGAATCGCTGGGTTGCTATGATTATCATGATATCTATGTAATTACCTTGGAAGTTGCTGTCTTTGTGACATATGAGGTCCATGCTAGGCAGAGATTCAAAAAAGAAAGATTTTTGTGTCTGAGAAATGTACCTGCTGTCAATAAACGGCATTGCTTGAATGCAGCTGCATGCACACGTGAAAATATTGATGCACACAGGAGAATCATTGTCTCTTGCATGCTTTGGTGATTTTGGACCTCAAGTGAGGTCCATACAGCTATAGGAAGGCAGGTCTTGACTCCAGTGATAAATCTGGACTTTCTCTCTTAGCCAGGATTCTCTCAGTTGCTCCAAACAGAAAACTGGTCTCAGTTAAAGTAGAGTGTATTGGCTCACCTCGCTGAGAAATGAGTGTTTCTGTCAGGTACAGCTTGATCCAGGGTCTCAGTGATAGTATCAGGACTTGCGTTTCTCCCCACCGCCAAGCAGTCTGCTTTCCCCTGTATACTCCCCCATGAAGGCCTCACCACACAGTCAGGTGGCTGCCAAAGTTCTAGCCTTGGATCCACCAAAAAAAAAAAAAAAAAAAAAAAAAAGAGAGCTTATCTTCCCAATTGTTCAAACAAACAAAAGTTTGGCACCTGGGTCTCAGCCTGAACTAGATCATGAGCCTATCCCTGGACCTATCCCTGTGACCAGGGACATGCCCAAACCTGGGGCAGAGCTGTGGGGAAGGGTTAGTTGTCTAGAATAAAGTCAGGGTCAAGGGATGCAGCTAGCCAAGCTTATTTTCTCTCCCTAAAGGAGTGAGTTCTAAGAAGTTAGTCCCCAAAGAGACAGCACCTTTGCTGCTTGTTCTCCTTTCGCCTCTCCCCAACCCCACCCACCCATCTATTCTCCCCGATACCCTTGCCCCACCTGCTTCGTGCTCTGTGCTCTGAGACGCTGTCCCCCAGGGGCTTCCTCACCAGGCCCCTTGCCACTGGCCACTGATTGGATCAGACAAGGGGAGGCATAAGCAGATCTGAGGGAGGGAGGAGAAAGTGGTGGGTGTTTCTTCTCTGCCCCCTCCCTGCTCTAGTACCTCCCAAAGCCCCATTCTCACTACTCACACCATCTCCTCCCCCTGCCCCTCCAGCCTTTGAGGAAGTAACAGCTTCCTGATGCTATAGTCTCATACCTCAGTGCCCCTTGTCTGTTCCCCTGACCCTGCGCAAGTATCCGCACATTGTCCCTTAAAGTCTTTTTATCTAAATCAGGAGTCAACAAACTTTAGCCCACAAGCCAAATTAGCCCTCCCAAACCCCCTCCCAGTCTCTTTTTGTAAAGACAGTTTTACTGGACCACAGCCCCACCCATGGCCCATCATTTAGGTGCTGTCTGTGGCCAGTTGTGACAGAGATGGTATGTGACCTGAAAACCAAAAATATTTACTTTCCGGTCCTTCACAGAGAAAAATTGCTGACTCCTGGACAAACCATTTCTGATGGATTTTGTTACCTGCTGGGACCCTGTCTATTCTACTTCCTCATAAAATTTAAGAAGAGAATGCTACTTTTGCTGTAAGATTTATACATAAACTTTGAGAGGAAACTAATATAAAAGGTCAACCCATCTGGTTCAAGGGGAAACCACACAGGGGAAAGAGAGGTGTAGTAATCTTTGTATACAGTGAGCCTTGTTCTCTCTCAGCCCTTGAGTTGAGAAGTCTCAGGGCAGAGAATGCCCCCAACACTGCACCCCCAGCCAGCACTCATTCAGACAGCACACCTGGATGCTCCGACTTCATCGGAGAATGCCAGTGAACAGGAAAATCAATATGTAGAGAACCAAACCAAAGTGCCAGATGAAAAAGATGAACATTGCTAGGTTTAGAAAATAAAAATGTTCTAAACAGATAAACAGTAAGCAAAGTACTTTCATTGGTACTGTTTTCCAGTCCATAAAACCCTAATATCCGCCAACGTTTCATTAAGAGCTTCCATGCCACTCGGCACGCCTGCTACGGCTTGAACAGATTGCTGCAAACATGTTATCCGAGCTGCAGACCCAATCTTTTGCAATGTTTTACATGGGTGCTAAATGGGGGAGAAGTCTGATCAATCGTGAACAGAACTCTGGTTTAGGGAAAAAGTAAATGCCGGAGTTAAATGAACAATATCTATCATTCTGCAATGTGGTTTTCCCAATCAAAAAAAACAAAAAAAACCCCAAAAACAACAACAACAACAACAACGGTAGACAAAGAACATTTATTGGAGTGAAGAGAGGGGGGGAAAATAAAACCAGCAATGAACACATGCAACCAGATCCTTCGGCTTTCAGAAACAGGAAGGATTTGTGTTTTGAATAATTTCCAGGGAAATAAGTGTTCAAATTATGTTGGAAAATGGTTCATTTGGACTCCTAGCCTTTCGTAATCTCCAAACCTAATAATACTGCAGTTTATGAAATCCCTTACTAATACAGCAAAGCCTTTTCATCTATTGTTACACTCATTCCTGAAGTGGCCCTACTGGTAGCTTTCTGAACCATCAGCCAGAATTGAAGGCGCTATACAGAACTCTTTTCCTTGACGATTTCCATTTTGTGACTGCAAGGAAGAAGAAAAAGCTCTAAACAATAAATCAGCAACCCTGAAGTGGATTCCGGGCTGTGAAGCTGAGAAGACTTGGACAAATTCTTATTTATTTATTTATTTATTTATTTATTTATTTATTTATTTAGTTGCACCGGGTCTTAGTTGCAGCAGGCAGACTCCTGAGTTGCAGCTCGCCGGGTCCTTACTTGTGGCCTGCGAACTCTTGGTTGCGGCATGCACGTGGGATCTAGTTCCCTGACCGGGAATCGAACCCTGGCCCCCTGAATTGGGAGCATGAAGTCTTAACCGCTGTGCCACCAGGGAAGTCCCCAAATTCTTAAATCACTCCCTGATCCTCAATTTCTTTATTTGCAAAATGTAACCAACACTCCCTCCCCACCCCTACCACCCAGGTTCTCGTAAATTCATCCATTCCCATTTGTTGAATACTTACTAAGCACCTTTTATGTGTCAGGAGGGTGCTGGGTGAAGAGGAAGATGCAGCCCCTGAAAGATGCCTCTTGAAGCTCATATGCCAAGGAGAGAACTGCCAGTGACAATGTGTTATGATACGCTCTAGGACAGCAATAGAAACCGTTCTTTGAAAGCACCCAGGAGGTACCTGTGGGCCAGAAAGAGCTGGAAGGAAGGGATCACTAAATGTATTCTGAAGAATGAGTCAGAGGGGTAGAATGGAGGATATTATCACCACAAGGGAGAAGAGAGAACATGACCTCTTAGGATTACTGACAGCGTTTTTGCTTGGCCATACCCCGAGCCTCAAGGTGGGAGAGGTAAGAGCCCTGGGAAGGAGGGTGAACTAAGCAAGACCAACATACCAAGGGCCTCCTGGCACTACTGAGGAGTTTGGACTTTTCCCTTGAAGGCAATGGGGGAGCCCACTGCAGGGTTTCTGCTGGGGGACACGGCCTGATTCAATGTTCTTCAGGAAGGCCATCCTCACTGCCAGCAGCAGCCAGGTAGAGAAGGTTCAGAGGGGAGACTGGAGACAGGGAGGCCGTTAATCAGGGGGAGACGGCAGTGGCTGTAGTGGGATAGAGGGAGTGGGGATGAGGGAGAGGAGGAGGATGTGACAGGCGTGGAGTTGATGGGGCAACTTGACAGACTGGGGAGAAAAGGCAAGGAGGGTGTCAAGGACACATTTTGTCCAGGTTTCTACTTGGACAAAAGGGCAGATGTTAGTTCTATGAACCGAGAGAGAGAGAGAGAGAGAGAGAGACAGAGACAGAGACAGAGACAGAGAGACAGAGAGACAGAGAGAGACAGAGAGACAGAGAGAGAGAGAGAGAGAGACAGAGACAGAGACAGAGACAGAGAGACAGAGAGACAGAGAGAGACAGAGAGACAGAGAGACAGAGAGAGAGAGAGAGAGCACACTTGAAGGGGATGCCTGGCACCAGACAAGGTACGCAGTAGATACTCAGTAAGTGTTGACTCAAAGCAGAAACTTTCATCTCCTAGCTTCATTCTCCCCTCTCTTCCATCACCCCTCCCACCCCCCATGCACACACACTCTGTCCCCACCCACTCTACCTCTTCCTGCACATCACTGCCTGGTAAATCTTCTTAAAACACCAATTTGTCTGTCAGATTTAAATGGCTCATTTAAATGGCTCAGGATTTCCCCAGGCAGCACTCAAACACCCCCCCACCCCCCACCCCCCACTCAGCTTCCTTAATCCAGCTCCCCATACCAAGCCAGCCCTGTTTCCACTCTGCTTCAATCCGGCTGTCCAGAGAGCAGCCCGTGATCTGCTGGCCTCCAGGCCTTTATTCATGCCACGCTCCCCTCTGGGAGCATTCACCTTTCCTTCATTCTGCCACTTCAAATTCAAATCAGAGAGTCACAGTGGGGACCAGGAAAAAAAAAAAGCACTTCTCTCTGTACCCCTGTTCTGTTCATTCAAGACAGGCTTAATTCTTTGACATCCAGGCAACACATAAGAGGCTGTGGCTGAGGAAGTTTCGAGAGAAGAGAAACAAGAGGTAAGGTTATCTAGATTATAGATAAACCAGCTAATAAAATATGTCTTATTACATCCTTCTAGCACATTCCAGACTCTCAGAGTCCTTTTGATTTTGAAATGCATTTTGAAAGCATGAGTGGATTATGATTGTCAGGAAAAGAAGCAATTTTCTTTCAAGGCCTTAAGCTATAAAAACTGCTATTCCTGTTCTCTCTCCAAATGAGCCCACTTTAGTAAGTCCCGCTGGGAAATGGAGGCAATTGCTTGATGCCTAGGAATTACCAAAGATTTACTTGAAAATGCTACCTCACACTTGGTAGGAAATAAGTCTGAATGAAAAGCAAAACAATTAGACCAAATGTGCCAACTTCAACAGTGTTGATTGGTTGGTCGGTTGATTTTGAAAGCCCATTTTTATTTCTGGAATCAAAAGTTGCAAAAACAAACAAACAACAAAACCTCCGGTCTTGACAGTCCCTGGATGAGAAGCCCTGGGGCAAGCACAGACAGGGTTACTTCGAAGGCCTCCCACCTTTGGGTTTGAGGGGAAGGGTGTCCTACTGGACAAACTGGGCCGTCAAACTGTAATTCCTCAGGCCAAGGAAGCTACAGAGCCTCCTGGAACAACAAAGACACTCCTTGCCAGCAGGCTTCCCCATTGGAACATGACAGGCTTCCTGCCCCAAGCCAGCTTTGCTCCCTTTCCAGCCCCTAGGGCAGCGTTTCTCAAACAGTGGCCCTAGAACCACCTGCACCTGCATCAGAATCACCTGGACTCTTTCAACATGCAGGTGCCGGCTCCCTATTCTGCACTTCCTGAGACCACATCCTTGGAGGTAGGTTCATTCACCAACACCAACCAGTACAGCCAGATTAGCAAGACTTCTCTTTCCTCCCAACCCATTAGAATTTTCCTTCTATTGTTCTCCTTATCCAGCTAAAGGTCCCTGGTCTATTGTTTTATTCTAAACTTCCTTGCAATTCCACTCTGTTCCCCCCGTAAATTCACTCCCCACCCACCTGAATAACATTGTCAAATCTCTACCAACTACTAGTTCGCTTCCAACTACAATTTCCTGATTACCAATCCCATCATCTTGTAGCATTTAGACCTTGCTCCTAATCTCTGAGAATTTAGAGGCTGCCCAGTGAGAATTCCCTCCTCCTCTAGGTTCCAACCCCCCTCCGCCCACCCACACACATCTGTCTCCACTGGACCCATCCCTCGCCTTGACCGGGATCCCGGATCCCACCTCACCCTCCTTCTCAGAACTTTGCACTATCAATATACCTCCTCCCTCCTGTGTGTTCAGTCATGTCCTTTCAACTCAATCCTTCCCTCTGGCTTTTTTTTTTTTCCCATTGTAGATATCACTGGAGTAACAAATTAGAATGGGGATTCTCTCCAATGTCCTAGGAGGGGAAGCATACGTCAATAGGCATATTCTAGACTCAGCTACCACAACTGAGTGTTAACCTGATTGTTATCTATAAATTTTACTAGAATGAAGAATATGTTTCAGAACAGTTTTTAAACCTTTTGATTATAGAAAATTTCAAATATATTCAAAAATAGAGAAACTGGTATGATGAACCCCTCTTACCCATCACCCAGGCTCAACAATTATTACCATTTTACCAATGTATTTTTTAAAGAAAATCTCATATACCATAATATGCATCTCTAACCAATATAGACTTTTTTTGGGGGGTGGGGTGCTGCATCGGGTCTTCGTTGCTGCGCGCAGGCTTTCTCTAGTTGCGGAGAGTGGGGGTTACTCTTCATTGCGGTGCACAGCCTTCTCATTGCAATGGCTTCTGTTGTTGCGGAGCACCAGCTCCAGGCGTGCGGGCTTCAGTAGTTGTGGTGCACGGGCTTAGTTGCTCCGCGGCATTTGGGATCTTCCCGGACCAGGGCTTGAACCCATGTCCCCTGCATTAGCAGGTGGACTCTTAACCACTGTGCCACCAGGAAAGTCCCCAGACATATTTTCAAAGAGCATAACCCCCATGCCATGCCATTATTATAGCTAAATAATTCATAGAGATTCCTTAACATCATCCAATACCCAGTCCATATTCCATTTGCCCAGTTGTCTCAAGGAGGCCTTTTTATAGTTATGTTGTTCAAATCAGGATTTAAACAAGATCCTCATATTGTATCACACTGTTATGTCTCTTAAGTTGTTTTTATCCTATAACAGTCTCCTTGCCATTTTTTTTAAAGTCATTTATTTCTTGGGCCATTTGTTACAGAGACTATCCCAGATTCCTGATTTGGCTGATCACATCGTTATCAGGGTTGATAACTTGTGTCTCTATCCCCAGCATTTCTGGTAAACTGGTAATTACATCGAGGCTTGATTAGATTTGGGTTAAGTCTTCTTTTTTAGTAAGAGTACTTGATAGACAGTACTTTATATATATATATATATGTTTCAGGTGTACAGCATTATAATTTGACATCTATACACATGAAGTGTGACATGTATACACTGCAAAGTGATCACCACCGCAAGTCCATCTGCCATCTATCACCATACAGTTGGCCCCCCTCACCCATTTCACACCCCTCCCTCAACCCCCTTCCCCTCTGATATCCACTAATCTGTTCTCTGTGGCTGAATTTGTTTTTATTTTGTTTATTCTTTTTTTTTTTAGCTTACACATCTGAGTGAAAACATACAGTATTTGTCTTTGTCTGATTTATTTCACTTAGCATAATGCCTTTGAGGTCTATCCATGCTGATATACATATCACATCTTCTTTATCCATTCGTCCATCAATGGACACTTAGATTGTTTCCGTATCTTGGCTATTGTAAATAATGCTGCAATGAACATAAGGGTGCATATACCTTTTCGAATTAGTGTTTTTCACGTTCTTTGGATAAATACCCAGAAGCAGAATAGCTGAATCATTTGGTAGTTATATTTTTAATTTTCTGAAGAATCCCCATACTGTTTTCCATAGGGACTGCACCAATTTATAGTTCCACCAACAGTGTACGAAGCTTCCCTTTTGTCCACGTCCTCTCCAATATTTGCTATTTCTTGCCTTTTCGGTAATAGCCATTCTAGGTGGTATCTCATGGTTTTGATTTGCATTTCCCTAATAATTATAATGCTGAATATCTTTTCATGTGCCGGTTGGTCATCTATATGTCTTCTTTGGAAAAATGTATATTCAAATCCTCTGTCCATTTTATAATTGGGTTGTTTGGGTTTTTGTTATTGAGTTGCATGAGTTCTTAATATATTTTGGATATTAACCTCTTATCAAATATATGATTTGCAAATATCTCCTCCCATTAAGTAGCTTCTCTTTTCATTTTGATGATGGTTTCCTTCTCTGTACAGAAGCTTTTTAGTTTGACGTAGTCCCATTTGTTTACTTTGGCTTCTGTTTCCCTTGACTTTGGAGTCAGATCCACAAAAACATCACTAAGACCAATGTCATGAGGTCACCACCTATGTTTTCTTCTAGGAAATTTATGGTTTCAGGTCTTACATTCAAATTTTTAATCTATTTAGAGTTATTTTTTCTATATGGTATAAGATAGTGGTCTAGTTTACTCTTTTCCACGTGGCTGTCCAGTTTTCCCAACACCATTTATTGAAGAGACTATCCTTTCTCCATTGTATGTTTTTCCTTTGTTGTAAATTAGTTGTTCATATATAGGCGGGTATATTTCTGGGCTCTCAATTCTCTTCCATTGATCTATTTGCCTGTTTTTGTGCTAGTACCATACTGTTTTGTTTTTTTTTTAAAGAACGTGTTGTTTTTTAAATTTATTTTTTATTGAAGTATAATTGATTTACAATTTGTGTTAGTTTCTGGTGTATAGCAAAATGATTCAGTTATACATATATCTATTCTTTTTCATATTCTTTTCCATTATGGCTTATAATCGGATATTGAACATAGTTCCCTGTGCTATACAGTAGGACCTTGTTGTTTATCCATTCTTTACGTAATAGTTTGCATCTGCTAATACCGAACTCCCAATGCATCCCTCCCCCACCTAGCCCTCCCCTGTGGCAACCACAAGTCTGTTCTCTATGCCTGTAAGTCTGTTTCTGTTTCGTAGATAAATTCATTTGTGTCATATTTTAGATTCCACATGTAAGTGCCATCATATGGTATTTGCTTTTCTCTTTCTGACTTACTTCACTTAGTCTGATAATCTCCAAGTCCAACCATGTTGCTGCAAATGGCATTATTTCATTCTTTTTTATGTCTGAGTAGTATTTCATTGTATATATGTACCACATCTTCTTTATCCATGCATCTGTCATTGGGCATTTAGGTTGTTTCCATGTCTTGGCTATTGTAAATAGTGCTGCTATGAACATGGGGGTGCGTGTATCTTTTTGAAATTTTTTTT